>BQNB010030943.1:0-54408 GCA_026074375.1 Tanacetum coccineum
AAAACTATTTGGGTCATTAATCCAACTTTAACAAGCCCTTTTAGTTGTCTTAATCAGTTTTTAAAAAGTTTTAAGGTTTAAATGTGAGTTTTATGGTTTTTTCTATAAGTTGTTCAATTATGTAGTCTTTAAATAGTTTAGTATAGCTTATTTGATTGAGACCTTGAAATTAGCTTTTAAGTGTTGTTTTGGTATTGTTTATGTAGTCAAAATACAGTAGAATAGGTTTTGGTTAAGTGTGCAATTATAACTTAAGTTTTGGTCAAAAATCTGTCAAAGTTTAAAGTCCACTTTTCAACCTTAAAATTAGACTAGTTAAAATTAGTTTTAAGTGATGAAATTCATTGTATAAGCTCATTGATTTATAATCTTGATCTGTTTAGGCTTATTTTAGTCTTTAAAGCTTATTTACTTGCTTAAAAATAAGGCTGCTGATGTGTGCTAAAACACACATTATTTTTACCCCAGAAAATGCTAATAAATGGACTAAAACAGTAAAATATGGATAAATATGTTGCAAATATGTTTGTATTATGTTTTTATGTCTTACAGGTACAAAGGATTGAAAACAAAGCAAAAACGGTAATTTTTGGGTGACTTTCGACGACGTTTTTACATTTATCGAGGTTCAAATGAGGTCGTTAATATTCCTCGATTACACAATTGTAAAGAGCGCGAAATTACGAGTCCAACGGTACCGGCCTTTCATACTTGAACCTTTTTATTTTGAACCTTTTTTGCCATTATTGAACCTTTTATATTAATGAATCTGACCCAGACATATTAACCCTTATATATTAAAAATGGCATAATATAATTAGAACCATGCTCTAGCCCAATGGCTAGAGTCATTGGTTTCTACACGAGAGGTCCCGAGTTCGATTCTGCTTGGGGTGTAGTTGTTAAAGTCCACGTCAGCATCCACGTGGGCACATGTGAATCTACGTGGCATGCCACGTGACGACCCAGCCCAAGACCCGACCTGACCCGGCCTAAGACCCAACCTGACCTTTCTCGTTGACCCACCTATTGACTGGCGGTCAACCATCGTTGACCAGTGGTTGACCGGTGGTCCAGCGGTGGTCAACGGTGGACCGCCATCGTTGACCGTCGCAGACCGCCACAGTTGACCACCGGTCGCCACCATTGACCGCCGCCGTTGACCGATGGTCCGGCGGTGGTTGACTGGTGGTTGACTGCCGTTGACCACCGTTGACTGGTGGTCCGGTGTTGGCTCCGGTGACGGCTGGCAAGCCACGTGGCACTAGCTGCAATAAGCCCTTTTGTCTTTTCAAAAACTTGAGAACTCAGCTCACACTGTCTGAAATAGTCTTTTCTAAAGCCTTTTTAG
Organism: Tanacetum coccineum; assembly: GCA_026074375.1. Lineage (NCBI taxonomy): Eukaryota > Viridiplantae > Streptophyta > Magnoliopsida > Asterales > Asteraceae > Tanacetum > Tanacetum coccineum. Next base: position 1,352 of record BQNB010030943.1, read on the forward strand.
TAGCTTATTAGAATATAAGCTTAAGAGATGGGATCCAAAAATAAGCTATAAGCATCAGCTTATTTAGAAATACGCAAAAGAAGAGAAAGAATAGAAGAATAAGCATAAAGAGAAAATAAGCATTAAGAAATAATAAGCATTAAGCTTCGGCCTTAGATATAGAAAGATAGAATAAGAAATAAGACATGAAAAGTTAGGACAAAATAAGCTAATAAGATGAAAAACCTTTTTAAAAAAATAAGCTATTTTGAAAACTAAATTTTGTAAAAATAAAACTAGATTAAATCTATATATAAAAAACTACTTTTGAAATAACACTACACATATTAATAAAACTAACACTAATCAACAACGCAAACATTTTTAAACTAAATAATAAGCTACAACTACTAATAAGAGAAAAGGAAAAGAAAGAAAAACCCGATTGAAGAAAATGGAGACGAATTTAAACCACCCGATCTTATAAACTTAATTAAACACTAAAGATTAAAACTTTATTAGTTTTTATGACTACTTAGTTAATAAAGCTACAAACTTTATATACTAAATAGCCTTAAAAACTAAAAAGCTTTAAACTTTAATAGTAAAATAAGCTTATAAGTCCCATAAGCTCCTTGCCTAAGTGTTGGATAGATTTCATCAACATTAAAACAAACAAGGGTTAAGATGAACAAGATAATAATAAGCTACTAAAACAAATTAAGCTAGATTTTATTCTAAAGACAATAAGCTAATAAAAAGATGAAAACTTTAGATCTAAATCTACCCGAAACTAAGGTGTTCAATCAAGTGAACTCGGATCGGGTATATTTAAGGATTTAGATCTAAGAAAAATAAGCTAGAATTAAAAACTAAATTTTGTAAAAATAAAACTAGATTAAATCTATATAAAAAAACTACTTTTGAAATAAAAACTAGAATAAGCTAAAAAGCTATCAAGGCTTTTTCGAAGAAAGGATGAAGAATATAAGCTTATAAATAAGCCACTTCTCAAATAAGCTACAAGTACCCTTCGAAATAAGCCCTAGCTTAATAAGCTATAAGAAAAAACTAGTAAAGTTTAGAACTTTATGACTAAATAAGCTAAATAATAAGCTCTCGAAGATAAAGGTGCTCAAGACTTAATGAATAAGTCGAGTAGGAGACTCATGACACCCTTTTTAGCATTCGAATCGAGCTTAATCAAACAATAAGCACTTTTGAAAAAGAAAAGAAAAGAAAAGAGATTAAAAGATGAAATAAGCAAAAGCTTATTTAGATCTATAAGCTTAGATTCAATCAAATAAGCTAAAAGCAACAAACTTTATGCTAGAAAATAAGCTAAAAAGACAAGATCTATTATTTTTTGATCTAATCCACCCGAAACTAAGGTGTTCAATCAAATGAACTCGGATCAGTTAATGATTAAGCTAATGGCAATGATAGAAATAAGCTAATGGCAACGATAGAAATAAGCTAATGGCACCAGCTGCAATAAGCCTTTTTGTCTTTTCAAAAACTTGAGAACTCAGCTCACACTGTCTGAAACAGTCTTTTCTAAAGGCTTTTTAGTAGCTTATTTGAGTTTCAAAGTTATTTCTCTTTGCTGATTTTAGAAGCTTATTGTATAAGCTTTAAGTATTGATGAGTCACTAAGCCATAAGGATCCATTAAGCCCTTTAAAAATTAGCTTAAAAGTAGTGATTAGTCCTTTTAGACTGTTTTTTATGTAATCTGTCTTAATGTTTTTAATGCTTTTCCAACTTATTTGCTTGCTTATTTTTAGATCCTAAGTGCTTATTAGGTCTAGGGTAGTCTGCTTTAAGCTTATTTGTTTCCCTTTATACTTATTCCACCTTAAAAATCCAAACAGTTAGCCTTATGCATGACTTAGCTTAAAACTTAGTATTCTGTCACTTAATATAGCTTATTTCCAGCTTATTAGTTAGTTTTATAAAAAGTGTTTATTTCTAGCTTACGTTTAAGTGTGTAAAAATTTTTTGCAAATAAAAAAATCATTCGGAAAGTGGGAAGCCTAAGGTGAGCCAAGGCTCGAACCCTGGACCTCAACCACCCTCGACCAACAACTTTAACACACCACACACTACCATCTGCGCCCTTGGGTCTTTTTTGTAAGACCTTGGGGACATTTGGTATATAAGGGTGTTTTTCCCTTTTTGCCTTTCAGCCTTAAAGGGCTTATTTCCAGCTTATTCAAATAAGCTGTTGACCCCAGTTTATTTTTTCTAGATTTAGCATAGTACAAAGTACTTTTCATAAATTTTTCAGAATTTTCCCATTTAGTTTGGTATTTTTAATTAATTTTTTAGATTAAAAGTGTTTTTAAATCATAATAAAAAATTATAAAAATAAAAAAAATATAATTCTTTTTTTATAAAATTTTCTTTTATCATTTAGGATTGTTAAAAATTAAATTTGCATTTGTAGGGTTAAAATTGTAGGATTTAGTTTTTTAAAGAACGGGATTTAACTCCCGTTAACGTTTTTCGTGTTTAGGCTTTAATTGCTTTTGTTTTTAGTTTGTCTTTACTTATTTGTGCATTTTATTTATAAAAATAGAAAACCAACCCAATCTTTGTATTATTCAAGCACAATCCCAAAACGTAACCTCGATTTTTAAATTCGCACCTCGTCGGGACACGACTCGGGAAGGTTTTTTGGGATTTACTTTGGTTAAAAGTATTTATCCTTTTAAAAAGCCCTTACAGAATTCTTATTATTGATATTTTTGAGATAATTCTTATTATTATATATTTATATTTATTATATATACTAAAGGAATTATTTTAAAGCGAATCAGTGTCTTCCCTCAATTCTCGCATGAATTGACTCTTGATCTCAAAGTTAACATTACCTTTGATTTCTGGTTTAACCATGCCCGATGCCTGGTTTTCTTGTGACAATGCTAAGTATTGTTCCATGGTGAGAGTATTGATGTCTACTCCCACCATAGTTCTTGTAAAATTTTGAAGTTAGAGAGAGAAATGGAAATAATTATAAGGAATCAAATTAATACTAATTTTTAGCTCCCGGCAATGGCGCCAAAAACTTGATACGTATTTTATTTTAAAATATATTTTATTCAAGTTTTAAATTTATAAAATTCTATTCACCTAACAAAGGCACTAACGGGCAGAGAACTTGATCATGAGTAGTGTAGACATGATAAATCTTAGGTCGTCCCAAGAGCTAAGTGTCAATTAGTTTTAATATGAATTGTCACGTTTGAAAATGGTTTTAAGATTAATTTATGAAAATAACAGGAAAGTAAATATGTGAAAATTAAAAGAGATAGAAATAATCAGGGAGATAGGCGTGCTAGCCTAACCATTTCATTACTACCGTTATAACTATGTTTTCCTGTGCAATGTTAAACCATGGTTTCATTAGTAGTTTCTAAAGTCAACAAACCTGAATAGATATCTTTAGTCTGCCTTATAATTTTTGCGATCCTGAATCCCCCAAAAGTCACGAAGGTAGGCAACCAGGTCATAGTGATTAATCCCAACTATCTCAAGAACTAGTCTAATAACCTATGCAGATTATTAACCCTCTCTGAAAGAGTTCTTATGCTATTTAAGTATAGTAGGTGATAGAGGCGGTAACAAGGTTAGTTCCTACACTAGGGTTAGGTTGATCACCCAACCCTAGTATCCTGCTAATCCCACGTTCAAGTAGTAATCTTATAACAGGATTAACATGATCTAAACCACCCGTAATGCTACCAAAACCCAAGGGTACATGATAGTCAAAAGGATATCCAACGAAACCATGATCTAACAAGAAACAAACATTATAACGATAATAAATTCATGACTAGGCCAGCACTTGAAGTGCTTAGCCACTCATAGAAACAACACATCCAAAATTTATAAAGATAATCATGGATGGAAAACTCATAATTCTTTCAGAAGTCGTTTATGAACGATTAAATACAAAAGTAAGTTAAGTATGATCTCCTTTGGAATTCTGGTGGAATTCTTTGAGGTATAGAGGGCTTGATCACCCCCTTAGTTCTGTGGTGGAATGGTTGATGATAAAGTGGCTGAATGAGGCCTCTACTTATAGATTTTGAATATGTTACGGCGTAAGCCGTAAACTGCTAACGTGCACTTTCCATCTTGCAGGCTTAAAGGATGTTCCGGCATAATCAAGTGTCCACGTTACGCCGTAATGCTAACTCAGATGTCTTAGCCTTCCATAATAACAATGTTACGGCGTAAACCTTGGGTGTGCTTATGCTGTAATCTTGCTAGATGACGTGTCTTGCCTTGAATAGGTTACGGCGTAACATTATCATAGGGGTTACACCGTAAAGTCTCGTAAGAATCCGTGCTTTCTTTATTTTTTGGTCCTTTTCTCGTGTTTCTTGTCACATACTTGCATTTTACCTGAAAATAATGAAATAACGGTAAAAGTATCAAATTCAAGTATTTATAAGACAATTGCAATTATTTTTAGGGAAAAATTGACACTAAAAAATATCAAATATTTAATGTTATCACTACCATTCAAGATGGCAGGGTTACTGTTCAACAAGTACAAAGGAGACAAGGTTAGAGTTTTGCTGGTACAAGAACTAAGAGAAATACTACAAGCTCAAGGGGAAATAATATAGCAGGTCAAGCAAGGGTTGTTAAGTGTTACAATTGTCAGGGTGGAGGGCATATGGCAAGGCAGTGCACTCAGCCTAAGAGGCCAAGGAATTCTACATGGTTCAAGGAAAATATGTTGTTGGTTCAGGCACAGGAATCTGGTCAGGTATTGGATGAGGAGAATTTAGCATTCTTAGCAGATCTTGGAGTTGCAGTTGGTCAAGCTACTCAGACAATAATCACACACAATGCAGCTTTCCAGACGGATGATCTAGATGCTTAAGACTCAGACTATGATGATATCTCTTCAACAAAAGCAGTCCTTATGGCCAATCTCTCAAGTTATGATTCAGACGTCCTCTCTGAGGTACCACATTATGACACTTATCAAAATGATATGATTAATCAAAGTGTGCAAGAGATGAAGTATTGTAAAGAAACTCCTATTGATGATTATCCAGATAATAAGATAACAAGTGATAATAATTGTAACATTCCATATTTAAGGTCGCTATTTATTCCGAACTTTATTCTATGATTCATTTTTAAGCAAAGTTATTAATTTTACGTTTACCCGATTTAGTAAGAATTTCCCGTTCTTAGCTTTGCGTGAGCCGTATTTAGAAATCTATACCGTCTTCGTGCCTTAAGTGGTTTAATAATCTCATAATATTCCCCGATGATTATAATTTACACCATTTTCATTTTCTTTTATGTTTCGCGTTTACGAAAATTTCTTGCTTAAAACTCGCGTTTTACCTTAAACCTTACCCTTATTTAATTTATACTTACACTATACTTTAATTAAATACTTATAACTAAAAATAAAAAAAAAATTTTTTTTTCACACACCAAGGCCTATGGCCGGCTTATACACATCCACACACAACCTTTTTCACTTTTTACACTTCCTATAAACTCACTCATTTCCTCATTTTTCCATACATGCACATCTCTTCATTTTCACAAAGTTTCAAAACTCTCTCTTCTTCCTTTTGGTCCTTTGTTGCTGCCGAAATTAGTACCACCACCACAATAATCTTACAAATTTATTCATCTCATTTTTAGCATCTCAACACCATCCATAAGTTGCTTGCAAAGTTTGGTAGTTTTTCTTGAAGTTTTGAAGAAGTTATTAAGGTTACTTCTTAATCTTTAATTTTCTTTTAATTTTAATCCATGAAAATGGAAGTTTGATTCTGGAAATACATATTTATATGATGATGAGTTGTGTTTAAGAGCTTGGGATGGCATTGCATATGATTGATTAGAGTTAGGATTGATGTTTTGGATAGGTTTTAAAGTAAATAATAGGGACTGTTTTGAAACAGTAGCAAAAACGGGTTATAGCAAAACTATTTTGGCTTGGAGCGTATAATTAAATTACATAACTGAAAAGATACATGTCTTAGCATCATAGGATAGTTGGATGCTCAACCAACTCCTTGGGACGAGGGAGATATGGTCAAAATACGAAAGTAGGTCAAATCTGGACCTATGATTAGAAAACGAGTTAAACTCCACATTTTTGCCATAAAATCTTAGGTTTTAAATATTGGGTCAGTGCTAGACATCTTAAGGAAGCCATAGCCTTTGGCCTCACCTTCATTTCTATCATGGTTTGGGATTTATGGCCATTTTAGTAAATGGTAAAATTTTTGGAAACTTTCTGTTTTGGATAACCAAGGGTAAAACAGTCTTTTCACATAGTTACAAAACTTTATAATAGGGTTATGAAACTGTTTTTACAACAGTAGCAAAACAGATGGATTACGAAATATTTTTGGTAATAGGGTACCTGGTAAATTTAATAATGATGTTGGTATGTGTCTAAGGTATATGTGGTTAATTGGATAGAGCCGTATCTCCTCCGGATGAGCTAGATACGGCCAATTTACTAAAACTAGTCAATTTTTGCACTCAGTTGGGAAACGGGGTATAACCCCATATTTTTGCACTAACTTTCTGAAATAAAAAGTTGTTCCCTGTAGAGGACACTTATAGCTACCATCTCCAAGTGGCCTCACGTTTATAGCATGTATAGATTTTGATTTATGGTCATTTTCGTGGAGTGGAAATATTCAGAAAATAAACTGTTTTGACATAGAAGGGTAAAATGGTAATTTCACACAGGATCATTGACCCCCTGGACAGTGAGGCCTGGATTTTTGAAAAGTAGACTCAAAATGCTTTCTGGAGGTGAAAGCCTCATACTCGTATGAATTACGGATTTTGAGTTATGATTCAACAAAGTTGGAAGATTTCAGAAATGTGTAAATAAAAGTCACTAGACGTAAAACCAAAGCGGGTAATTTTGTGTGAGTTGACGGGTAAAGAGTAAAGTAAAAACATGGTATGAATGACATATTCATACAGATTGGGACACTTGAATTTAGGTAAAATTGGTCAATAAAAACTTGAATGCAATGCCATGCTAGATCGGACATAAGTAAAACTTTTATAAAGTCATCATTTGATTTCATCTTCTTTCGCGTAAGTATTAGATTGTTTTTCTAAGTCGCGCCTTTTATTTTAGGTCGCTCTTAGGAGTATTTGTCTTACTTCAGCTCTTATATTACTTGATATTACCGTTCGCTCAAGGTGAGTTCATAGCCTCGCCTTTCAACTTTTAACTGTATTTATAAAACCCCGCGAGGGAGATACATGCTTGTTTTATAAACTGAGCACAAGAACTTTATGGTATGCTGGACCCGAATATGATATAAATTGCATGAGTAGCTATTGCCAAAAGACCCCACATCATGAACTGTTAATTGCCTATAATGGGTAAGCGCTAGTACAAGTAAATAGATCTATTGGGTTTGACAGCCCTGTCCGGGGGTATGAATCGAATCCTTTCGAGCACCCAGTCAACGGACAATTTGTATTTAGAATTTAGGTATAAGGCAATAATACCTAGTTATGAGGCAACGTGATTTACATACAAGATATGTGTTAACGTCAAGGCTTCGGTGTCATGAGCTTATTGCAATAGAAACTTGATTAATGGCTTGTCCGTACAACAAGTCACACGATGAACAAAAACTTGTGTTCTCTTTTATCTCTTACAAACTCTATGGATTCACTCAACATTATTGTTGACTTTTTAAGCATGTTTTATCTCAGGTAACCAAGGGTGATGGATGCTGTGTACGAGGAGTCTGCGCTAAAGTTTTTAAGAACTTGTATTTTGTTCCATTTTATAAAACTAATTATCCATGTTTTGGAAAACTTATGTTATGAATTTGGTAACGATCCTATGGAACGTATGTTTAATTACTCTAAAATTTCTTTAAATGGAACAATGTTTTTAAACGCCTCTTTTTGAGTCGTATTCTATATCTTTGTTCAATTGTACTATGAATTATCACCCAATGTTGTATATTCCGCTGCGTGAAATTTGGGGGTGTTAAAGATTGGTATCAAGAGCTACAGGTTATAGAGAACTAGGTCAAAAAATTTTACCTAAACTATAACCTTTTTTTTATGCGCGCTAAGACTCCTCGAAGCCCTTGTGTTATTCATGATCATAGTTTTTCCATTTGAGTATTTATGCACATTTTGGGTGCATTACTATTGAATATTCATAATAAATATTATTATATGTAATTGATATGTATATATATATATCGATTGATATGCTTATCCGTGAAGCATCAAGAATTGTTTATTTAGATTTCAAAAATGATATTTTTATATGTAACAAATATTATTGTGCATTTTCATATTATTTATCGATCATCATGCATATTCCTGAAGCATTGTCATGCATTCGCATTCTCATATAATTTATTATTCATATAGTAATCCTTATTTATTTTTGGCAATTTGCAGATCATCATGGCCAACCTACCCCCTAACCATGACGAGTTTGCGCCAGCTGCGGAGGCAACACCAGACAACATGAACGGTTGGGTTGAAGAGGAAGACCCAGAAATAGAGGAGGAGGAGGAAGATCCGGAAATGGAAGAAGAAAAGGAAGAGATGGATGCTGATGAAGAATGGGACGGCCCAGAGTGGATACTTCCTTATCAGGGGGCAGACCTACTTTACCCTCCGCCACCTGCATCTAACTCCGAGTCTGAGATTGAGTTTGAGGAGGCTGAGGCTGAGGCTGAGGTTGAGGCCGAGGCTAAGGTTGCACCTATACCACCACCTCCTTTTCCTGCTAATCCTGAACCTGAGGTTGTTACCGTCGGTACTGGCAGACTAACACCACTTAAGAGACTCTTCATTGACACTCAAGTCTGGATAGGATCATCGTCATCTTCTACCGCTTCCAGCTATGACCCTAAAGATCTCACTCCAAGTCATATTAGGAGTGATCTTGATGCACTTCATTGTAGAGTTCGGCATATTAAGGAGGATGATGTGCGTGCAGAGAAGAAACGGCTGAGGATGATGTTGGATTGCAGTGAAAACCGTACTAGAGCCGCTTGGAGGGAGCTTGATCGTGCGACATGGCATTACCATCATTTGAGGCGTTGGTCTATTGCGGTTGAGAATCTATTACCACCGCGTCTGTAGTATCAAGAGCCACCATATGCACTACCTAAGGCTCTATTGGCTTCAGTTATTCATGATGATCCTAGGGATCCGTATGTTGCTGCACGTAATGATGCCACTGCTCTTGCTACTGATAATGATGATTCACCTACTCAGAAGGAGACTTCACCATTTGAGCCACAAGGATCTCCACCTCGTGACTCTTAGTAGTTTAGTTTCATAAGTAGTATCTTTTATTCTGTAATCACTAAACTGAATCTTCAGTTAGTAGAATTGATGCCATTGGTTGTAACGATTTGTATCATTTTGTGAAACAATGCACCTATGTATTAACTCTTTTTGGTAATGAATGATGAAAATGGCTATCTTTTGATTTACTACTTGATGTTGTTGTGATTGTTGTTATTATTGGTTCGTTTGTATATGATGTGATTGTGTCATTATATAAATTACTCATTGAGGCTTTCTTTGTGTTGTGATAGAATCATGCCACCAAAAGCAATAAGCCGAGCTGCTATTGAGCGACTCATCACTCAGAGGGTCATTGCTGCTGTGGAGGCAGAGCGAGCAAGGCAGGTAAACGTAAGGGGGCAAGGAGGCAATGCTAACGAAGCTGGGGGCCAAGGTGGGGTGCCAGCTGTTCGAGAGTGTACCTTTTCTGGATTTATGAAGTGTAACCCTACGGTCTTCCATGGACACGAGGGAGCTATTGAGCTAAGTAGGTGGTTTAGGAAAACAGAAATGGTTTTTGGAATTAGTGAATGTGCAGAAGCAAGAAAGGTTAAATTTGCTGCTACCATACTTTAAGGACGTGCCTTGACATGGTGGAATTCACAGGTTGCAACTAGGGGATTAGAGGCTACTAATCAGATCGGTTGGACTAAAATGAAAAGGGTAATGACAGAAGAGTTTTGCCCTATTGAGGAAATTCAGCGAATGGAGCATGAACTATGGAATTTGAAGGTTAAGGATTTTGACATATCTGCTTACACTCAGCGCTTTCATGAGCTGGTTCAACTATGTCCGGAAATGGTCCTGACCGAACGCAAGAAAATTGAAGCTTATATCCGAGGATTAACTGACAACATCAAGGGAACAGTTATTGGATCCAAACCTACAAGCCTGAATGAAGCTGTACGCATGGCACATGCATTGATGGAGCAAAAGGCTCAGGCTCGAACAGAAAGGATTGCCGAGGGCAATAAAAGAAATGGGAAAGTTCACAGGGTGGTAACAACGATAATAACAGAAATAACAATAGGGACAACACCCGCCATAACCAGTAGAACAATCAGAGGCAGGGGAATGCGCGGGCAATGACCACCGCCCCTGCTGAACAAGGTGGGTATGCTAGAAACAAACCGCTCTGTAATCGTTGTAGAAAGCATCACTTTGGTTATTGCAATGTAGTATGTAACAACTGTGGAAAGGCGGGCCACATGGCATGAGATTGTAAGGGCAAGGCTATAGCTACAAGTGCTAATGCGCGACCAACCGTGACGTGTTATGATTGTGGTGAAAAGGGGCACACTAGGAACTATTGCCCGAAGAGAAAGGATCCACAAGGTGAGGAAGCTTGAGGTCGTGCTTATGTGATTAAAGATAGTGAGAAGCAGCAAGGACCTAATGTGGTTACGGGTACGTTTCTACTCAACAATCGTTATGCTACTGTGTTATTTGACTTAGGATCTGACAAAAGCTTCGTGAACACTAGTTTTAGTCACTTGATTGACACTAATCCAGTCAGACTAGACACTAGTTATGAGGTGGAATTGGCCAATGGAAGGGTCATTAGTACTAATACTGTCCTAAGAGGATGTACCCTAAACTTATTAAACCACTTATTTAAAATTGACCTTATGCCTATTGAGCTGGGAACTTTTGACGTAGTTATTGGGATGGATTGGTTAGTTGATCAAGACGCCGTTATCGTATGTGGCAAGAAGGTAGTGCATATACCCGTTAAGGACAAGACGTTGGTAGTTGAGGGCGGCCGTGGTACGTCCCGATTGAAGATAATATCCTGCATTAAGGCCAGCAAATACATCGAAAGAGGACATCAGTTGTTCGTGGCACATGTAACCGAGAAAGAACCAAAGGAGAAACGTTTGGAAGATATACCGGTAATTTAAGATTTCCCCGAGGTGTTTCCAGATGACTTACTGAGACTCCCACCACCTCGGCAAGTGGAATTTAAAATTGAACTTGTACCGGGTGCTGCACCTGTTGCGCGCGCCCCGTACCGATTGGCACCATCCGAGATGAAGGAATTGGCGGACCAATTGCAAGAGTTATCAGAAAAAGGGTTTATTCGCCCGAGCTCGTCGCCATGGGGAGCTCCAGTGTTGTTCGTTAAGAAGAAGGACGGATCATTCCGTATGTGCATCGATTATCGTGAGCTAAATAAGTTGACAGTCAAGAATCGGTATCCACTTCCGAGGATTGATGACCTGTTTGATCAACTTCAAGGTTCCAGCGTGTACTCAAAGATCGATCTGCGGTCTGGTTATCACCAACTCCGAATTAGAGAAGAAGATATCCCTATTACTGCTTTTCGGACTAGGTACGGTCATATGAGTTTCAGAAATGTATTTGGTCTAACCAACGCTCCTGCGGTATTCATGGATCTAATGAATCGAGTGTGCAAGCCCTACCTCGATAAATTTGTGATCGTATTCATTGATGACATACTTATCTACTCCAAGAATAAAGAAGAGCACGAAAAACATCTGAAGATCATTTTAGAGTTACTCAAGAATGAGCAATTGTACGCCAAATTCTCGAAGTGCGATTTTTGGCTTGAGTCGGTACAATTTCTCGGTCACGTGATCAACAATAAAGGTGTTCACGTGGATCCTGCGAAGGTTGAGGCTATCCGAAATTGGTCTGCACCGACAACACCGAAAGAAGTCAGACAATTTTTAGGTTTAGCCGGATATTACCGAAGATTCATCGAGGGTTTTTCGTTAATTTCCAAGCCTCTAACTAAATTGACCCAGAAGAACAAAAAGTATGAATGGGGTACGGAAGAAGATGAGGCGTTCCAAACTTTGAAGCAGAAGTTATGCTCCGCTCCTATCCTAACTTTGCCTGAGGGAACTGAGAACTTCGTTGTATACTGCGATGCGTCGTACAAAGGTTATAGAGTTGTTCTGATGCAGAGAGAAAAGGTGATAGCATATGCCTCTCGACAACTGAAGAAACATGAGGAAAACTACATGATCCATGATTTAGAACTGGGTGCTGTAATGTTTGCACTTAGACTCTAGAGACATTATTTATATGGTACTAAGTGTACTGTGTACACAGATCACAAGAGTCTACAGTACATTCTGGATCAAAAAGAACTCAACATGAGACAGCGGCGATGGATTGAACTTTTAAGTGACTATGATTGTGAAATCTGTTACCATCCTGGTAAGGCCAACATAGTGGCCGACGCCCTGAGTCGAAAGGACAAAGAACCAATAAGGGTTAGATTTTGGTAATGACGTACCACCAATTTACCTGATGAGAACTCAATGCTCAGACTGATGCAATGAAAGAGGAAAACGTGAAAGCTGAAAATCTTGGAAGGCTGATCAAGCCGATATTTGAGACCCGTTCTGATGGAATCCAATGCTTTGAAGGGCGAATTTGGTTACCGTTGTTTGGAGGATTATGGGATTTAATCATGCATGAATCGACAATCTATTTATTCCATTCACCTGGGGTCAGACAGATGTATCAAAGACTTAAAGAAGCTCTATTGGTGGCCGAACATGAAAGTTGAGATCGCCACCTATGTCAGTAAATGTCTGACCTGTGCCAAGGTAAAGGCTGAGCACCAAAAAGACATCGGTTACTTCAACAACCTGGGAATCCAGAGTAGAAGTGGGAGAAAATAACCATGGACTTCATCTCAGGACTTCTAAAAACGCCAAGTGGTTATGACTCCATTTGGGTTATTGTTGACCAATTAACCAAATCTACTCATTTCTTGCCGATAAAGAAGACTGACAGCATAGAAAAACTCGTCCAATTATACTTAAAGGAAATTGTATGTAAGCATGGCGTGCCTACGTCAATTATCTCTGATAGAGACAGCTTGTTTACATCAAGATTTTGGAAATCACTGCAAGAAGCGATGGGAACCCAACTGGATATGAGCACTGCTTACCACCCAGAGACAGATGTTCAAAACGAGAGAACTATTCAGACGCTGGAGGACATGTTGTGAGCATGCGTAATTGATTTTGGTAGTGGGTTGAGGATCGAATTACCATTTCGGTCTGACATTCTCCTACAATAACAGTTATCATGCGAGCATTAAGGCTGCACCATTTGAAGCTTTATATGGGCGAAAGTGTAGATCGCCAGTTTGCTGGAGTGAGGTTGGAGATAGCCAACTCACTGGCCCCGAATTGGTCTGAGAGACAACAGAAATGATTGTTCAAATCAAGAATCGGTTGCTAACGGCCAGAAGCCGTCAGAAAAGTTATGCGGATGTTAGACGCAAACCGATGGAATTTCAAGTGGGTGATATGGTCATGTTAAAGGTATCGCCTTGGAAGGGCGTAATTCGCTTTGGGAAACGTGGTAAGCTGAGTCCACGGTACATTGGGCCATTCAAAATCATAGAAAGAATTGGTCCCGTGGCATACAAGCTGGAGCTTCCTGATAAACTCCGTGGAATTCATAACACCTTCCATGTTTCGAATCTCAAGAAATGTCTAGCGGATGAAAACTTGGTTATCCCTCTTGAAGAGATCCAACTTGACGACAAATTGCACTTTATCGAAGAACCAGTAGAAATCATGGACCGCGAAGTGAAGCAGCTCAAGCAAAGTCGAATTCCTATTGTCAAGGTACGATGGAATTCCAGACGAGGTCCGGAATACACTTGGGAGCGAGAAGATTTCTTCAAAAGAAATTACCCTCATCTTTTCTCGAGTAATAAGAAGACAAGATTGAGGAATCGAGCACCGGGACGGCGCTCCCTTAAGGAGGGGAGGATGTAACATTCCGTATTTAAGGTCGCTATTTATTCCGAACTTTATTCTATGATTCATTTTTAAGCAAAGTTATTAATTTTACGTTTACCCGATTTAGTAAGAATTTCCCGATCTTAGCTTTGCATTAGCCGTATTTAGAAATCTATACCATCATCATGCCTTAAGTGGTTTAATAATCTCATAATATTAACCGATGATTATAATTTACACCATTTTCATTTCCTTTTATGTTTTGCGTTTACGAAAATTTCTTGCTTAAAACTCGCGTTTTACCTTAAACCTTACCTTTATTTAATTTATACTTACACTATACTTTAATTAAATACTTATAACTAAAAATAAAAAATAATTTTTTTTTTCACACAACAAGGCCTATGGCCGGCTTATACACATCCACACACAACCTTTTTCACTTTTTACACTTCCTATAAACTCACTCATTTCCTCATTTTTCCATACATGCACATCTCTTCATTTTCACAAAGTTTCAAAACTCACTCTTCTTCCTTTTGGTCCCTTGTTGTTGCCAAAATTAGTACCACCACCACAATAATCTTACAAATTTATTCATCTCATTTTTAGCATCTCAACACCATCCATAAGTTGCTTGCAAAGTTTGGTTGTTTTTCTTGAAGTTTGGAAGAAGTTATTAAGGTTACTTCTTAATCTTTAATTTTCTTTTAATTTTAATCCATGAAAATGAAAGTTTGATTCTAGAAATACATATTTATATGATGATGAGTTGTGTTTAAGAGCTTGGGATGGCATTTAGGATTGATGTTTTGGATAGGTTTTAAAGTAAATAATACGGACTGTTTTGAAACAGTAGCAAAAACGGGTTATAGCCAAAATATTTTGGCTTGGAGCCTATGATTAAATTTCATGACTGGAAATATACATGTCTTAGCATCATAGTATAGTTTGATTCTCAACCAACTCCTTGGGATGAGGGAGATATGGTCAAAATACGAAAGTAGGTCAAATCTGGACCTATGATTAGAAAACGAGTTAAACTCTAAATTTTTACCATAAAATGTTAGGTTTTAAAGATTGGGTCAGTGGTAGACATCTTAAGGAAGCCATATCCTTTGGCCTCACCTTCATTTCTATCATGGTTTGAGATTTATGGCCATTTTAGTAAATGGTAAAATTTTTGGAAACTTTCTATTTTGGATAACCAAGGGTAAAATAGTCTTTTCACATAGTTACGAAACTTTGTAAATTATGAGACTTACATTTTTGGAAACTAGACACAAATAGCTTTCCAGGAGTGAAAGCCTCACATATAGAAAATTTGTGAGCTAGGAGATATGAGTCCATGAAGTCGAGTTAAAATCAGAAACTGAGTTTTACGTCTAGTCTAAAAATTTAAAAACGTATAGTACACCGTGATAAAATAAAAGTTAAAAGCCGAAACTTAGTAGATTTTCATTTGCCTATAAGACCATGTCACAAGTCAATTTGGGGGTCAAAAAGGACTTGGGGAAGTTCTAGTAGAATGTCATGCTTATCTCGGAAACACATCTCATGATCACATGTTTAATTTTTACGTATTGTTACTCTCTACGTACTAAGTCGCATCACGTCTTTTAGGAGGTGCATAGGAGTACTTCCCGCTCATTCGAGACTCGCCATACTTCTGATTTAATTGTTCTTACGGTGAGTTCATAGCCTCTCCTTTCTACTTCTAAACTGTATTTATAATCCCCGCGAGGGAGATACATGCTTGTTTTTATAAACTGAAAGCAAGAAATTTTATGGTATGATGGACCCGAATATGAGATTAATTGCATGAGTAGCTATTTCCAAAAGACCTTAACATCATGAACTGTTAATTGCATATAATGGGTGAGCGCTAGTACAAGTAAATAGATCTATTAGGTTTGACAGCCCTGTCCGGAGGTATGAATCGAATCCTTTCGAGCACCCAGTCAATGGACAAATTTGTATTTAGAATTTAGGTATAAGGCAATAATACCTAGTTATGGGGCAACTGATTTACATACAAGATATGTGTTAACGTTAAGGCTCGGTGTCATGAGCTCATTGCAATAGAAATGTGATTAAAGGCTTGCCTGTACAACAAGTCACTCGATGAACTAAACTTGTGTTCCTTTTTATCTCTTACAAACTCTATGGATTCACTCAACATTATTGTTGACTTTTTAAGCATGTTTTATCTCAGGTAACCAAGGGTGATGGATGCTGTGTACGAGGAGTCTGCGCTAAAGTTTTTAAGAACTTGTATTTTGTTCCATTTTATAAAACTAATTATCCATGTTTTGGAAAACGTATGTTATGAATTTGGTAACGATCCTGTGGAACGTATGTTTAATTACTCTGAAATTTCTTTAAATGGAACAACGTTTTTAAACGCCTCTTTTCGAGTCGTTTTCCATATCTTTGTACAATTGTACTATGAATTAACACCCAATGTTTTATATTCCGCTGCGTGAAATTTAGGGGTGTTAAAGTAATATCATTTCTTATTCTCAATATATGTACGAAATACAAAATGCGGTTGTTCAAAATACTAATTCTTATGCACAACAAGATTCTATGATAATATCCATGTTTGAATAGATGTTTGAACAGATGTCTGAACAAATGTCTAATCATGTAACTAATTTGGATAAGGTTAATCAGGAAACCAAAACTGTTAATGAATCATTAACCGCTGAGCTTGAAAGATATAAAGAACGAGTCAAAAAAATTTGAATAAAGATTTAATGTAGATTTGAGCAATCGTGAAAAGTTTATTGATTCACAAATGGATGACATGATTCAAAATAAGAATACAAAGTTTGCTGCCTTTGAACAGGAGATTGACTCACTTAAACAAACTCTTTCTAAACATGTCAAGGAAAAGGAATTGCTATTGCAAACATTTACTATTTTCAAAAAGGAATCCAAAGAAAAATAAAATAAATACATGGACAAGGAAATTGATTTAGAAAAGAAGATAAAGAAACTGGATAATATTGTTCATAAAGTGGGTCAATCTGCGCAAACTGTGCACATGCTAACGAAACTATAAGTTTTCTATGATGACACTCACAAACAAGCACTTGGTTATCAAACTCCGTTTTATTTTAAGAAAGCTCAGCGGATTAAGCCAACGTTGTATGATGTTATCACGATATCTAAGAAACATGATGTGATTTATGTGGGTGATGAAGAAGAGACTTTGATTTTAGAAGAAGAGAGTCGATCAAAAATGCTTGCAAAACAAAATGACCCAATTTTAAAAGAAAAGAAAATCAATATTTCTCCAATTAATTATTCCGAGTTGAATAAATTGTCCAAAGACTTTGGAAAATGTTTTGTTCCAAAAAAGCAATTGTCTATAGAACAAGCTTTCTAGCTACCACTTTCAAACCCTAAGTCTAAACAACTTGTTGTTCCACATACACTAGTTGAAATAGAGGTTCCTTAAGAACTTCCAAAGGTAAGTTTAATAAACAAAAGTTTTCAGAAACTAAAAAATCATCTTGCCAATTTTAACAAGGCGGTGAAAGAAAGAACTACACCTTCGGTAATAACTGAGGGTGCATGTGGTTTTGAATATACCAAAAAGGTTTTCTTAGAAGAAGTAATTCCATTTATAAATTCTTTACGAGCATCATTTAAAGATTTTGATAATGGCCTTCACAGTGAACTTAATGAAGTGAAAACGGTTTTTAACCAAATGGAAGCCGTTATTGAACAGTGTTTTGTAGACAAGGAATATTTTGATATTCAAAAGAAAAAACTTTTTCTTGATAATGATCAACTCCTGGAACGTATTATCTGTCAAGATGTTATGACTATTATGAAGAATGCTGATGTTGTATCTGCAACTGTGTTTCATGTTAATAATAATAAATGTCTTGTGCATGATAATCTTGAAATTTAGCGATTGGAGCAGGAAAATGATCACTTATTTAAAATTCTCTTATCTAAAAATATAGTTCACATTTATGTAAATTCTCTTGCTGCACGCAATAATTGTGGTGAAATGTAACATAGTTTTATTCATGAATACAATGAGAATCTAGTGCTTAAGGCTGAGCTTGCCAACAAAAAGGAACATATGATTGAAAAAAAGTTATACTCACATGTTCACGACTTGAAAATTGTTGTGCTAATCTTGAACTTAAATTACAACACCAAAAAGAAAGTTTTCTGAATAACAGACCTTTAATCAATAAAGATTCTCCTGAAATCCCAGAATTCTTCAAAATAAATGAATGGCAAGCTAAGCTAAACGCAAAAGATGTCTCAATTGCTAAGTTTAAGAAACACATTGAGAGTTTAAAAGGAAAAAATATGGTTGAAAAGGATATCCCACCGAATAATCCTAATGTGATTGCTCCCAGAATGTTCAAGCTAGACTTAGAATCTCTATCTCCTAAATTATTGAAAAACATGGATGCACACATAGACTATATTAAGCACACTCAGGAACATGCTGACCCTCTTCAGGAATTAGTCAAACACGCTAGAGCACTCTGACCTT
This sequence comes from Tanacetum coccineum, assembly GCA_026074375.1. Classification (NCBI taxonomy): domain Eukaryota; kingdom Viridiplantae; phylum Streptophyta; class Magnoliopsida; order Asterales; family Asteraceae; genus Tanacetum; species Tanacetum coccineum. The sequence goes on from BQNB010030943.1 coordinate 19,945, forward strand.
TATACATTTATTTAGACTCTACCTGTAAGTATGCTAAATGAATTCAGGAGGTGCTTGTTTATGTGACAACTACATGCCCTAGTTTAACAAAACCTAGTGAGAAATTGGTTTCGATCAAACCATTGAACAAAAACAAGAAAGTTAGGTTTGCCAAACTTGCCACGTCGTCAAGTAACATTCAAAAACATGCGACATTACAAACCAAATAGACCACTAACATACCTTTGTTGTCTTCTACAGGAGTAATTCCTTCTACTGGTGCTAGCAGATGACAGTCTAAGAACAATACATGAAAAAATAGGATCACGCCAGCAGCATGTAGCAACAAGAAGAATAAGACCGTAGAAGCTCACCCTAGGAAAGTTATGACTAGTTCAAATAAAAAGAATTATGTATCTTTATGTAATGCAAATTTTAAACATGCTGTAAAAGATGCGAATTCTAAGTTTGTATGCTCTACATGCAATGGTTGTTTATTTTATGCTAATCATGATAAATGTGTTGTTACTTATATCAATGATGTGAATAAGCATGCTAAATCTAAGTCTAGTAACAGTAAAAAGATGGAATGGAAACCTACTGGCAAAGTCTTTACTAGTGTTAGACATAGGTGGTTACCTACAGGAAGGACCTTCACTATAAATGGAACACAGTGCCCTCTGACTAGAATCACTTCCAATCTTATAGTGTCTCCTAAGGAAACCAACCAAACACCAGTAATTACTCCTACTCAAGAAGTTAAAGTATACCGTAAGAGAACCAAAGTTGCAAAATCTGTACGTTTTAGTGATGAACCTAGTATCTTAGGACCTAGGACTTTTAATATCTCGGAACCCAACAGAAATTGGGGATCCACTGTTTCAAATTCTCCATCTTCTTCACTTGTCAATTTCAGGTTGTCCAAATTGTTCTCTGGTATTTGGACTTCGGATGCTCCAAGCACATGACAAGAAACCGCTCTTAGCTCATCACCTTTGTTCACAAATTTCTGGGTATAGTCAGATTTGGTAACGATCAGATTGCAAAAATAATGGGCTATGGAGATTATCAAATGGGAAATGTTATGATTTCTCGGGTTTACAATGTGGAAGGGTTAGGACACAACTTATTTTCCATAGGACAATTTTGTAATTTCGATCTCGAAGTAGCTTTTAGCAAACACACCTGCTACATTCGTGACTTAGAAGGTGTTGAGTTACTCAAGGGATCAAGGGGCTTAAATTTATACACTTTGTCTCTGGAAGATATGATGTTATCCTCTCCTATTTGTCTCTTTTCTAAATCCTCAAAGACTAAGTTTTGGTTATGGCATCGAAGGTAATCTCATTTAAACTTTGATTATATAACTACACTGGCCAAACAAGGACTGGTCCAAGGGCTGCCCAGATTAAAGTTTTAGAAGGATCACTTGTGTTCTGCCTGTGCACTAGGAAAAAGCAAGAAACACTCCCACAAACCTAAAGCTGAAGACTCCATTCAAGAAAAGCTCTATCTTCTGCACATGGACCTTTGCGAACTAATGAGGATTCAAAGTATCAATGGTTAGAAATACATATTGGTTATTGTTGATGATTACTCTCGGTTTACTTAGGTAATATTTCTATGATCAAAGGATGAACTTCTAGTTCGTGATTAAATTTCTAAAAATGATTCAAGTTCGTCTTAATGCAATAGTCTGAAATATCAGATTAGATAATAGCACAGAGTTTTTCAATCAGACCATGCGAGCTTACTATGAAGATGTTGGGATTTCACACCAAACATCCATTGCTCGCTCTCCATAACAGAATGGAGGTGTTAAAAGACGAAACCAAACTTTATTAGAAGCTGCTCGAACCATGTTGCTATTTTCTAAGGCTTCGTTATTTCTCTGGGCAGAGGCTGTTGTGACAACTTGTTATACCCAAAATTGATCATTAATCTGTAAATGTCACAACAAAACACTGTATGAAATTCTCCATGACAAGAAGTCTGACTTATCTTATCTTCATGTATTTGGTGCTCTATTGTACCCTACCAATGATAGTGAAGATCTTAGTACATTGAAATCTAAAGCTGATATTGGAATCTTCGTTGGTTATGCTCCTACAAAGAAAGCTTACTGAATCTACAACAGACAGACCCGACAAATTATGGAGACTATCCACGTCGACTTTGATGAGCTAACAGCAATGGCTTCTGAACAATTCGGTTCAAGAACCGAGCCTCAATTGTTGACTCCTAGAACAATCAGTTCAGGACTCGTACAAAACCCTTCTTCTCCAACACCTTATGTACCACCAACAAAGAAGGACTGGGATATTTTGTTTCAACTGATGTTTGATGAATACTTCAATCCTCCACCAAGTGTTGCTTCTCTAGTTCATGTAGTTGTTACTCTAGAACCTACTGATCCAACCAGTACACCTTCCTCAACTTTCATTGATCAAGATGAACCATCTCCAAGTACTTCTTAAACCCCTCAAGAATCACAATTCGCAGTTATTCCTTCTGGTGTTGAAGAACACTTTCACAATATTGAAGTTGCACATTTAGGTAACGATTCCTTCTTTGGTGTTCCAACTCCAGACCTAAGTTCTGAAGAATCTTCTTCAAGGGATGTTATACCAACTAATGCACACTCAGTCAATCAACTACCTAAACATCTTAGAAAATATACCAAGGATCATCTGTTGGATAATGTCATTAGCAATCCCTCTCGACCTGTCTCTACACGACATCAACTATAAACCAAAGCCATGTTTTGTTACTTTGATTCTTTCCTAACTTCCGTTGAACCAAAGAATTACAAAGAAGCTTTGAAAGAATCATGTTGTATTGAGGCTATGCAAGATGAACTTAATGAGTTCAAACGACTGGAAGTATAGGAGCTCGTACCTCGTCCGGATCGTGTCATGATAATCACTTTGAAGTGGATCTTCAAGGTTAAATTAGATGAACTGGGAGGTGTTTTGAAAAATAAGGCTAGGTTGGTAGCAAGGGGATATCATCAAGAATAAGGAATCATCTTTGAAAAATCTTTTGCAACGGTTGCACGACTAGAGGCCATAAGGATCTTTATTGCATATGCCGCTCACAGAATCAAGACAGTCTATCAAATGGATGTCAAGACTGCATTCTTAAACAATATACTTTGTGAAGAGGTCTATGTCAGTCAACCAGATGGTTTTATAGATCAAGATAATCCCAACCATGTGTACAAACCGAAGAAAGCTCTTTACGAGTTAAAGAAGGCTCCACAGGCTTGGTATGATTTGTTATCATCATTTCTACTCTCCTAAAAGTTCTACAAAGGTGATGTTGATCCTACATTATTCACACGAAAAGAAGGCAAAGACATCTTACTGGTATGTAGATGATATAATATTTGCTTCTACTGATCCCACACTTTGTGAAACCTTTTCTGAAATAATGTGTTTAAAATTTCAGATGTCATTGATGGGCAAAATGTCATTCTTTATTGGACTTGAATTTTCTCAAAGTCCTAGAGGCATCTTCTTAACCAATCCAAATATGCTCTTGAAATAATTAAAAAATACAGAATGAAATATTGTGACCCGGTGGATACTCCCATGGTGGAGAAATCCAAACTGGATGCAGATCCATAAGGGAAAGAATTTGATCCTACACGTTATCATAGAATGATTGGCTCCTTTATGTATCAGACAGCCTGTAGACCAGACCTTGTATTTGTTGTATGCATGTGTACCGGTATCAGGCTAAGCCTACCGAAAAGCACTTACATGCAGTTAAGCGAATCTTTCAATACCTAAGAGGAATCATTAATATGGGTCTGTGGTATTTGAAGGATTCCTGTATTGCACTAACAACTTTTGTAAACGCTGGTCATGCTGGGTGCCAAGATACCAGAAGAAGTACATCTGGTAGTATGCAGCTCTTAGGTGACAGATTAGTAAGTTGGTCGTCTAATAAATAGAAAAGCACATCCATATCTAGTACAAAAGATGAATACATAGCCCTATCCGGATGTTGTGCTCAAATCCTTTGGATGAGATCACAACTGACAGACTATGGCCTTAGATTCAACAAAATTCCTCTTTACTTCGATAACAAAAGTGATATTGCTTTATGTTGTAACAGCGTCCAACATTTAAGATCCAATCATATAGACGTCAGATATCACTTTATAAAAGTGCAAGTGGAAAATGGGGTGATTGAGCTATACTTTGTCAGAACAGAATATCAGTTGGCAGACATTTTTACCAATGCCTTGGGACGAGAAAGACTTGAATTTATTATCAACAAGCTTAGGATGAGAAGTATTTCTCCTGAAACTCTGAAAAGTCTAGCAGAAGAAGCACAAGAGTAATGGTGGAATCTCTTCTTGTATCCTATGTAAATATAAAAAATCAAAAAAACACAAAAAAAATTCCTTTTCTAAAATATTACAAAAAGAAAATATAAAAATATATGTCTTCTGGAATCAATAATATTTACGGCCTTAGAAATGTCATTCAATAATAACACGGAACTGTAAATAAAGTTCGAGCAGAAGTTCTAAATGCTTTCAAAACATGTCATTGGTGTGCAGTTATTTCAGACTGCAACCCGATCTTCATCTTAAAGGCAAGTATATCACCAATAAGATAACTTGACCTCACAACGGGAATTAAGTTTCTCGGGCATGATCTACTTTATAATCATGTAAGGCTTTTGTATACTTTGCAACACAACCCGGGCTTTCTATAAAATAAGTGTACGTGTTAGTGCATTTATTTTCAAAATAAGAGAAATCTTATTTTTGTGGTGAAAAGGTTGTTATTCAAAATAATAAGTGTTTTTCAGGAATCAGAAAATGATTTAAAAAGATAATTTATATCACTCAAACAACGACTATAACTCTTTAAATAGAAAACAGGTCATTGTTTAAGCGGGAGAAAATGTGCTCACATATATTCTTTTTAAACGGTCTTTCAAAATCAAGAATTAAACGGATAAAGTTTTGATAAATGACGAATCAAGGTTTAAAGGGAGTTAATTTATTAACTTAAAGGGCTTTAAATGTCATTTATTAAATCTTTAGGATCTTAATTGCAATTATTAATTAAGTAGTTTAGGCTTAAAATAACAAGGACTAGTTTTGCCATAACATCTTAGTTGATAATGCCTTTAAAAGAGTTAACAATTTGCAATTAATAGACATTAAGGAGTTGAGGGATCATTTGTTTGTGCTTTTAGTATGTTTAGAATGCCTTAAAATGTCTTCTTTTGACTCATGTATGTGTTAAAACTCTTAAATCCTTGTGCTTGATCCCATGCGTTGCATCTTGGCCTTAAAGGCTTGTTTAAGACTTGTTTGTTGTTGTTACATGATCCTTTGTCACTTTGCCAAGTTTAACTCCGTGATTTGATCAATGTGTGTTCAGTAATTTAACATGTTCTGTTCAGAGTTATTAAATTCAAAATATCAAGTTAACAAGGTTTAATCATGACATGTTATGATCTTAGTCATAAAACAAGAAACATTAAGCTAAAATTGAACCTTTAGAATGTGATCTGAACTGTTTGGACATAATTTGGACTAACTGGACCTACATTGAATCAATTTGGCATGTTTGACTGTAATGATTAACCATTAACCATGGATTTAGACAATCTTGTTTAAAACTTAAACTTAACATATCAAACATAAATCATATCAAACAGATAACCACTCAAAAACACTCAAAGGATAATCAAACATTTCTGTGCATTAATTGTCATGTATATGTATATGTATTGATATTCTTAAGCAGAACCAATGGATGAAGAACAAGATGAACAACAACAACAACAAAACTTGCTGGATGCTGAGCTTGCTCCAATCTATAAGCAAGTAAAGATTGCAACTAGAAACTTCAGGATTGCCTTGGAAAAGACTCAGCCAGATGTAATCTATAAGGTGTGCCTAGAGATTATTGAGCATACAAAGCTTTCATTGCAACTGCAGATGCTCCAGAGGTCTATATAAAACAGTTTTGTTATATAATTACATATGATCTGACTGCCAAAGCATTCTTCTTCATAATGAGTGATAAGGTCTTTGAAATGAATGCATAATTACTCTGTAATTCTTTAAGGATTACTCCTAAAGACCTTGATCATCCTTTTACTCTACCTGCTCCTAAGAAAGAGATCATTTCATTCATGAAACAGCTTGGATATTCTAATACTATCAGGACTAGCTCTACACTTAGAGTTCATGATATGTACCAACCCTAGAGAACATTCTTGACAATGATTAACAAGTGTTTGATAAGGAAGGCTACAACTAATGATCGTCTAAGACTTTTTATGCTTTAATTGTTGTGAGGAATGGTCACAAGCAGCAATGTTGACTTTGTTGATCTTATTTGGGAGAATTCAAGTACCAGATTGAGTCCAGGATAGTAAGCAGACGGAAGCAAGAATTGATTCACTAAGCTCATCATTAAATATATCCTCTCCAAGCATGACCAGATCTCCAAAAGACCCCTTTCTTTCCATCATGTCATTAAGCTTGATTCAACTCTTAGGAATCTTAAGTTTTTAAATAAGGGATCTAAAGAGCCAATCTTTGGAATGGCTATTCTAGTTGTGATGCTAAATGATGACATAAAGGCTTCTACTGAGTATTCAAAGTATTTGGCTAAGTCTAGAGGAGTTGCACTAGTCAAAACTAGAGGCAAAGGACTACTCACCAAGTAAGGAGTTAAAATTGTTGTGGAAAGAGTAAGTATTCCTCAAAGGAGAAAATCAAAGACTGTAACTGAAGAAATTGGCCAGTCTAAAGGAATAGATGATGATGAAGTTGATTCTGCGAAGACAAAAGAAGAAGAAGAAGAACCATTGGTCAGAACACGATCAAATGGAGTTGTTATTGGTGAAGTAGCTCACAGAGAACCTAAAGCAGAAGAAGCTGATCACATGAAGAAGTTAAAAGGATTGGAAACATTGTTTGAAGATGCTTAATATCAGTTGAATATGAAGAAGGCATGAAAAGCCAGCAAACATGACTTTTCATTCAACAATGTGCAAGAGGCTCAGGTGAAGGATATGGTATAACACAGAGGTTCCTGATGAGCTAGCCTTTAAAAGCTCAAATGAGGGAGCTGGTATGACACCAGAGGTTCTAGATGAGCCAAGTGAATACTCCAGTAGTTCAAGTTCTGATTCTAAGCTTGCAGTTGAGGACATCTTAAGTGATAAGGCTGAAATCACTAAGAAAGTTGATGATGCTAAGATAGCAGATACTGAGAAAGACACTGAATATCAAGTGGCTAATGAACAAGTTACAAAAAAACAGGTTGGAGATGAAGAACATAATGCTGATCTAGGTAACAATGAACCAGCTAGTAATGCACAAGCTGATGTTCAAATAGCAGAAGCCCAGCCAGAGAAGCCTGAAGCAACTCTGATAAGTTCTTCTTAGACTCTATCTTTTACTGAGTTCACTAATCAGTATAATAATGAGCCTACAGAAGTGAATCTTTCTGATATTTTAAAAGATATGGTTGAACCTGAAGTTCAATCAATGGTGTATGTACCAGTTAAACAAGCTATACCAGCTGCACTAAGTCCTCCCCTAGTTGATACAACCATGACACTAATTCCTGATACAACAACAGTTTCACCAACATTATGTTTCCCCGATCGGCTAATTATTAAGCTTATTATCAAAGGAGTAGAAATATTTAATAAAAGAGGTACACTCAGGTATGATGATTCCTTTAGATACTCAGTATCATGCAGGAAGAAATGTGTACATCAAGGACTTAGTTGACTTTTGTGTTATCATTTTGACTACTTAGTGGGTTTAATTGTCTACATCTGGGACTTAGTTGACTATGGTATTATAATTTATATCATCACTATCCTGAAGAGAGAAATGCGCACATCCGGGACTTAATTGACATTGATGATACGGTTTTAACTCCTTTAAAGGGATAAATTGGGTACTTCGAGTATTTGGGCTTTATACAACAAGACTTCATCATGCGAGTATTCTTATTCTAATGTGCTTGGAATAAAGCCGTGAATCTACTCAAGAAAGGATTGCAGGTTCGCGAGGAAGCTATGGAAGCTTCTAAAAGGAGATTATCGAGACGGACTACAGATTGTTGACACGGACAGAATGACTTTATCATTCTCGGTTTTACTGATTTCTGGTCATGTCTCAAACATTATCTTGTGAATATATAAATATGTAGTGTAAAAAATATAATAATATAGGCTAGTTTATATATAAAGGGTTCGAGTACAAATTTTCAAGAATTTTTTAATAAATTCAAAATCTTTCAAATTAATGTACTCAACACTATATATATATATATATATATATATATATATATATATAATCCAGATCGATTGAGAAGGTTTTTATTTTGAGAAGATTGAGAAGGTTTTCAAAAATGATAGTTTTTTTAACTTTGATTTCACTTTATTTTAAACGTAAAACACATTGTTACTGTGAATTATAATCCTAAAAGTTAAAAAAAAATTGAATTCAAATGTATAAAAAATCTCTCTATATTTGCGATAAGCAGTACAATACAAATCTTCTATACCAATTTAAAAGAGCTATACCATAACTCGATTTAAGCAATTGATTTGTAAACTAATTTGTGATTAATATAGATTCGATTCACTATTAAAATATGTTTACTTATAATCAAGTATCAAAATATGAATTAATTTGCTCAACGAAGATTTCTCAATCTTCTCAAAATAAAAACCTTCTCAATGGAACCGGAGCCTATATATATATATACTATAATATATAAATATATAATATAATATAAAAATATATATATATCTATAGTATACTATATATAAAAATATATAAATAGAAATATGTGTGTGTGTGTGTGTGTGTGTGTGTGTGTGATACCCTCGTTAATTGAGCGGGAGCATTAAATGTTCCAAATCAGGCTTGCTAATAATCGGAAGTTTTTGTTCCCAAAATAGTTTTCAAACATATTTGAATCAATTGTTATCCAAAATATCAAGAGATTTGATATTTTTGATAAGGGGAGAAAATGTGATTAAAATATACCACTTATAATATGTGATCAGTAAAAACTCAAGTATGGTCTCCTCCCTCACCATGCTAAATAATTTCGGTTATCGATGCATGTGTTGAGGGGGAGCATTTCTAAAAAGTAAAACTATCAAGGTATAAATGTTTTGATATATATCAAAAGTACCTTGACTGAGTTTTCTAAATGGTTTAAAGGCAATGAGAACAATACCCAAAGACTGACCATGTATTTACTTTTATCGAAGTTATAAGGTGGTTAAGTATAGGTATTCGTTCCCATGATCCAGCCGAAACCGGAGGGATCTACCCAGGGACATTCCATTAGATAGAAAAGAAGTCCTTAAGTATGATACAAAAGGAGTAAAAGTAAGAAAGTGAATAATGCAGACTAAGACAGAGCTAACACTAGAACAAACCCAACAAGGTGTTAGTGATGAAGTCTTAGTAAGTATTGAAGGGGTTGAAGAATAAAAAAGAAATATAAAGATAAAGGGTGTAAATAAAGAAACCCTCTATACACTTAGGCAAAAACCGGGTCAATACATATGCTATCAGAAACACTAAGATGTTGTCTAGTATTGAAGATAGGCATCATGGACCCAATGATGCAAAGCACAACCCTCCCTAGCCACTCAAGGTCTCTCAAAAGACACTTGTTTCATTTTTTACAGAGATTATACACGTTTCTGTCAACTCTCTCACTCCGAGTTAGTTGGTATTGAAAAAGTGGTAGTCTACCCCCGCCTCCGATTACTAAAACCAAAGTGCACTATCGAGTCTAGAGCCACAAAAGAGATCATCCATAAATCTCATTAGGACACTAATCCAAAACATACTTGTTATTCATATACTGTGAAATAGATGTGTTTCAAAAGCTTTAAATTTATAATGACTGATAGTACCGATTTATTATAGGGAAACACACGGGTAAAAGTATAATGGACCCGGAAGGTGACATTCTGTTTTGGAAGTTTTTCTCTACGTATAACTCTTCTCCTCGACCTCCATATGATCACAAAGCGAACTCACGGAAGCTCTCAAACCAATTCTAATGCTATCAGTGAATCTCTCCTCCATCTTCAGATCCCCCGTTGGGATAATGATTCTCTAATTATGGAGAGATTGACTTGTTTCTGCTGATGACGGATCAAATACCCCCAAGGGGGGTATTAGAGTGATGATGTCGACTTTCGTAGATGACGATACTTCAATTCCTTGCCCCGATTCGAATCGTTTTATGTTGATTATCCCAATTCGGGAAATTCAACCATTGATAGTGGTGAAGACATCCCCCCGTAGATGTGCCTAATGTTTTAAAACCCACCCATCTCCACCCTGGGAGTTAGATTTTCATACCCCACTAAGTGAATTTTTCAGTCTTAATGTTGATGGAATTCTTTCCCTCCCATTTCTTGCCTATACCGGTTATTCCCGCCTTCCTCATCTCTCCTTGGGTGATGAATACCCACCATATTTTGATCCCGGCATTTTCAAAAAAAGTATCATTCTTGTAACCGGTTGTATCACATCGAGTGGAACTTTTCATGAAATTCAATACTTACACGTAGTCACTTGAAGAAAGTCCGATGATGATTTTTAATTCCCACTTGTTTCCTCAGGATCCATAATCCTTTGTGATGGGTCAAGCAATTCGCGACCTAAACAAGACGGCTTCGTGGGAGGCACACCATGCATTTATGTCGCGTAGTTAGTAATAAGTGTTTGTATGTTGTGTAAAATAGCTTGTCTGTTCATTAAACCCCGTGTTCCATGTTGTTGTTATTATCGCAGGATTGCCCCGGATTGTTGAATAACCTCTCAGTTATGGGTACCATTCATCAAGAAGTTTCACACATCTTCAGCTCAAATTGGAATCCCGATAATCCTAAGATCTTATCGACTAAAAACGTTTTATTCTTTTGGCATAAAAACCTCAAAAACGGCCTTAGGAATAAAATGTAGTACCCTTCGAAACAAAAATCGAGGACGATGTTTAGTTCTAGTTTAGGGGGGTATAATTCGATTTGATTGTTTCCTCTGCAAGCATATTACCACGTAAACCAACCCCCGTTTTTTTATAACACACCAAAACTAACCAAAAAAATAAAAAAAATTGAAAATTTTCTAAAAAATATTAAAAGTGTTTGTCACAGTTTTGTGTGCTTTTTCCCCTTATTTTGGGTAGAATAAGAATAAATTCTTTGACTTGATTCGGGCGTGTTGAACCTAGCTAGTTCCTTTAGGCCAAGCTTTTTCAACGAATTCTAATAGCTTTGAATTTTAAAAAAGTGAAGAAACTAGAAATGATAGAGTTAAATATAAGTTTATTATGATGTTTTATAATTATATGATTATATGCGCTAAAGCAAGATTATTCTAAAAACTTATACAAGTAACTTTGTGGTTTTCTCTCCCCGTAAATTTCTTATCCACTAAATCATATACGTACTCAAATTTTAATTCAACTAAGTCAATCGATTTTTTTTCAGAAAAAGCTTCAAATTTTGTAACTTGAGTTTTTTAAAAAGCGAGATTTTGTAGTAATTTTAAAAAGATAGAATGCCAAAATAAGCCATGATGAAATTATGAAAGCCAAAATGCATGAATATTGAAATTTGCCAATTGAAGCAAATTGCAGTTGATATTATGAGCAAGGTAAAAAGATGTGATCGTGATAAGTCCCACTCACTAGCACAACGATGGTGGGGGGTTCAAACTAAGACGTCTTTACTTCTAGGGATTTGGTGTGTCGTGATATCTCACTTGGAAGAAAGGTCTAGGTGAGGGTTCAAACTAAGACACCAATCCTTAGCCATATTAGGAATAAGGTGTTGATTGTGATTTTCCCTGAAAATAAATAGCGCTAGCAACGGGGAAGGGTTTTTCAAACTAAGAACACCCGGTCTTTGGTACGTGATATTCCAACTCCGTTTTAACCACCACCGAGTAGGGTTCAAACTAAGCAACGCATTCCTAAGCTTTAAAAGAACTTATGATTATAATGTAAAAAATGTTGCAAAAAGTTTCTAAATTAAAATCTCGAAATCAAGGTTACGAAGCTTAATAAGTTTTGGCTCTTGATCATGATTCATTTTGAATTATGACTACGGAAAATAAGTTGGTCTATGGTTAAAATAAAAACGAGTACACACCTTCAATCGTATATCCATGTTGGGAGTTGAAAATTTTTCCACAAGTCATAAGTATGAAGGGCTTAAAACATCTAAACTTATATCGACAAGTGATCTTGTTTAAATTGCTTGAGGGTAGCTTGGAACTTGTGAAAAAATCGAGACGATGAATTTATTTCCGTAAGGACATCGTAGATCACTCTACGACGGGCGCTTTCTCATTCAATTATCCCAGTAATTAAATAAATAAAGAAAGTCAAACTTTGTTAAAAAATGAGAAATTTCCAAAAATATTATTGTAGTTAGTATAAATTCAGAAAATGGTGAAAAACGCGGGCCTTACATGTTTACTTCATAACATTGCGTGAGGACACACAATACCTTAGTTTGGGGGATTTGATAAGTGCTTAATTACACATATCTTTTACCTCTAAAAACGAGCTTAAATGACCAAAAAACAGACAAAAACTGCCAAATATATGTTTGTTTTGCATTTGTATTGTGCAGGAAGTGAATATCAACAAAAAGACAGAAAACCAAGCCAAAATGACAAAACTGAGCATGGAATGGAAAAGACTGTGCAAAATCAGGCCCCAAAAGTCCAAAAAAATTTGGTCAAAGTCCAGAGTCAATACTGAAGAATCAGCAGTCAAACCGGAGCCGGAACTGAAGAATACTGTTGGATGCAATCTTAACCCATCTGATGGGCCGGGAAAGCCCAACAGTATAATTATGAAGACTGTGAAGACTTTGAAGGCCCGATCCTAGCCCAGTTACAGCCAATCTCAGCCATTGTACACACAAAACCCACTCCATAACCTTATTGGGCCTTAAAAAGCCCAATAAAAACCAAGCCTAAAAAACCATATTGCGGTCCCCAAAACCCAAACCCAGTGGGCCCAATACAAGCCCCAAGAGCCCACAAAGCCCAAAATCCTTTTTAATAAAACTTTAGGGGCTTTAAATTGCCAATTTTAAAGTTATTTTAAATATAAAAGGAAAATGGTTTAAAAACTAAAGAGGGACTGAAATTGCAATATTCCAAACTGTGTAATCCCTTTTTTAAAGAATCCAGGGACTAAAAACCTTGCCCAATGGCAGGTTTTCCCTTTTAGTTATAAAACGCAGGGACCATTTTTGCAATTTCCCAAATCCTCTCTTTTTCTTTTAGTTATAAAAAACGACAAGGGCCATTTGTGTTATTTCCCAAACTTTGTTATAAAACTAAATTCGGCCTAAAAAGAAATTGACAAGAGAAAGAAAGTGTGAGGAATGAACCATTGTTGCAGATCTTTTTCAACCATTTCTTTTTAAAAAAAAAACCGCAACCATATAACGTACCACACAAAAATACCCATTTAACCTCCGCCAAAATCCTTTACCGCCATCCCCCCATGTTTTCTAAGCCAAATACCACCCCCCTAGTACCACCTCCCTGACCCCTAACCCACTCCCACCTTACCCCATTACCCCCTATAACCCTCTCCCCTGGCAAGTTTCACCTCAACCCGAAGCACAACCCATCAATGGTTGAGATTGAAGTCCAAGACAAAGGAAGGCTAGGATTTGCCTTGGATGCATTGTACACCTCACATCCAGCTTATCCCCAAGTCCAAAAGAGAGCATTTGACTGCAAAAAAGGAAGAGAGACCAGCCGAGCAGCACACAACTTTTTTTAAGTTTTAGTTTAATTTTAATTTTTCAGTATTTCTTTTAAGCATTATTGATATCTCAGTTGTTTTAAAAAGTTTTTATGTGTAATTTCCTGCAAGTATTTTTTATAGAAAGTTCAGAATTTTCTGTGTTATTTACCAATTGTCAAATTTGAGGTCTCACCTAGACTTATAAACCTGTTTGCTTGATATAAACAAGGTAATTAATATCATTAAACCATAACCTGATAAAACACCCTTTCTTTTTAGGCCTTAAATTAACCATAAAATCAAGCTAAAAATAACTTTTTTATATAAAAAAAGGAGTGTTTGGGTAAACGTCAAAATGGGGTCAATTTGTGTTGACATGGTCACAAACACATCAGTCAGCCACCTTGGCTGAGTGAGTGTGACAATTTAGACCACCTTTGATAAAGACATTTATTGTAAAATTAAATTTTAAGTTTAAACTTTGACTTTCTGTCAAAGTGTTATCAAAAAATAAGCTTGTGTTGCTTAAGAGCTTTTAGACCAGCTTAAGCAATCCCTTTTTGGAGCTCACTTTAAGTCATCAAAACACATTTTTTAAACAATCTTAGTTTTCTGTCCTTTCTAATTTGACAAGATAAAGTCAAAGTGAGTCAAATAAAATATGGCATTTTCTTGAAAATTCTTGATTTTTAAGCTAAGATTTCAGCAGCTTATAAAGCCCCTTAACCCCTCAGATTTTGGCAATAAGCCAATTGGCCACCCTTTTTTAGCTGTTTGGGATTGTTTGGGGTAAAACTCATTTTTGGGCTTATTTTCATAAGCCCAAAATAAGCCCCTAAGCCACTGCAGTGGCTTCCCCCTGGTTTAAAAAAGCCAGTGTTTTTCTCCCCACAGCCTCTTATTTTCTTTAAATCCTAGCTTAATAAAGCAATTGAATTTTTGGAGAAATATAAGACCCCAAAGCACCACTGTAAATCCCCCAAAGTTTCAAAGCTTAATGTACTTTTTAGCATAGCTTAAGAGAGCCTTAAAGACCCTCTTTTTTCTGCCTTTACCAAATAAGTCACTCTGGCTTATTCTTGTTTTTCAGCCTTATTTTAGGGCTTAATAATCTGTTATCATTTTAGTTAATAATAGAGTAGCATAGCCTGGTAGTGGTTAAGATTGACACACATTTCAGCTTAATTTATAAGCTTTTTTTAGCTCAAAGAAAAAAGCTTAATAAAGCTTTTTAAAGCTTATTAAGCCTGCTGTCAGGATAAAAGATTCCACTTTTTTTACTTTTTCTGGCTTTATTTTTCCAGTCTGATTTTTAGCTCAAGTCCCTCCTTAATGAAAAAATGATAAGCTAAGACCCCGAACAACTTTTATTTAAGCTTTCGATTTTTAAAAAAATAAAGCACTTAAGACTTCCTTGTAATTCCCGGGTCATTCCTCAGGGAACCATTTGTGTAATTTTTCTTGATTATAGTTGACTTAGTTATGTTCCCTAGTGATTTAAATTTTCCCCTGTTAACTTTTGATAGTTCCTTTCATCCTTACTATTCTGTTAGTCCCTAAAAGTAAACAGCAGTTAGAATTAGTTAGATAAATTAATTAAATTAGGTTTTAAATTTTAATTAGTTTTTAATTTTACATTTTAATTTAAACAGTAAAATTTGGGCATTTTTTAACATTTTTTAGAATTGTTAACTTTTTCTTTATATTTAATTTCATTTTTTTTAGAATTTTTATAAAAACTTTTATTTTTTTGTCCTTTTTTCTATTTTCTAGTTTTAAAAAATTAATTAATAATCTTTAAAAATTTCATAAAAAATCCAAAATTAATAAAAAAATATTTTCTTTTTTATAAAATTTGCTTTTTTGTCATTTAGTGCTAGAAAAATATAAAAATTAGTGTAGCTTAATTTTTTCTTAAATTTTTCAGTTTAAACCCGTTTTTTTTATATTTATATTATTTAATTTATTTTTTTTTATTTATAATTTACCGTGTGCGTTTTAATAAAAAATAATTAAAAAAAAACCAGTTTTCTTTTTCCGTTTTGCCATCAAACGACCTCTCGTTTTTGTTCTATATTTTTCTTTTATTTTTTTTCAAGTTAAGTTAATTTAGAATTTAATTTTGATGTTTTAATACTAATTTAGCATTTATTTTTCATAATTTTTAGTATTAGGTTTCCCATAAACTCCTGATTCCATGTTCCCACGTAATTTAGTAAATTTTAATTTTAGATTTCCTTATAACTATTTTGTAACCCGTAGTTTGTTTTTTAATAAAATATCCCCATTTCCTATACTTGTTTTCCCTTAGATTATATTAGGTTTTTATTTAATTAACTTAGTTTTAAATTATACCATGTTTCCATCATTCAATTTCCTCAATCAAACCAGGATAAATTTTCAATAGCAAAGCCTCTTTGGGACATACGACCCGGAATATCTCTTCCGGAATCTTTTTTATTATTGATTAGTTTTATATATTATTTTACCCTTTTTGTAGATTTTGACACCTACCTGTGAGCCTGGTCAAGGGCATTCGTTAGAATTTTTTGAAAATTTGATTTGTTATATATATTATATAATATACTACAGCACAGAATCAGAGCTCTGCCAATAGAATTCTAAGGGATCCACCAACTACAACCTTTCATGTCTCAAATTTGAAGAAGTGTTTGCTGTTGAGATTTCTTATCATTCCCTCTTGATGAGATTCAACTATCGATGACCCAAGTTGGCATTTAAATTGAAGATGACCGGTGGAAATAATGGACCGCGAGGTGAAGAGCGACTGAAGCAAAGCCGTAATACCCCAATCGTCAAGGTTCGTTTGGACCTCCGCGTCGAGGACCTGAGTATAACATGGGAACGTGAGGGACAATAAGAGGTAAAATAATCCTCACCTTTTCAAAAAGTGTTCAATAGAACAGATAAGTCAAATCGATCACCCCGGATCGATGCTCCCCGTAATGGGAAGGGAAGGCTGTGAACATTTCGCGTTTCAAAGGTCACTATTTAAATCTCGCTTAATTCAATTTTTAATTTTAATAAATATCGAGTTTTTTTGCTTTTTTGTCGACTTATTAAAAAATCCCCCCCCGCCCTTTTTAAATAATTTCAGCGAGTCGTGCATATGAAATCGTTATCCCCGTTTAAAAATATTCCAAGAAGTTGATTTTTATATAATTGATTCATTCTCATATATTTAATTTCTAAGTAGGTCTCGACTTTTTCCCTTTGTCAAGGGTGAAGAGTTTGGATTTGCCTAGTAGTATTATATATATACTTATCCACGAACCAAGGATAACAAAGGAGTCCCTACGAGCTCGAAACAAAAGTCTAAAGCATGCCACACGCTTAGACTACATAATCCAACATACATCATATAATATTATATCATATAAAATTGTACATGGGAGCTGCAGACTCTAGATGTACCTTACAAAATGTGAAATAGGGTGTATTGCACACACACAACCATTCACATGAACTGAACGGAACAAAGTACCTAGGATGCATCCATACGCTCCCTGCAAAAAAGTTATATCCATATACACAAGCACTATGGCGAGTGTACAAACATATATAAGCAAATCATAATAAGTGCACATACAAAAGGGAACGCTGTGGACCAATCACACCGCCATAGATAGTGTCATGCCATTGTTGCATCAATGACATGGTCATGGTACCTCCATGACTAGATACAAATAGCTCGGGCAAGATTAAAGCAAAGATATAAGTGAACAAGTTTCAAATAATCCAAATATAGAAACGAATCTAGAAGCATATTCCAAACAAGAACCAACAGATTCATACAAACGACTATCGAATCAAACGGATTGTCAACATCAAACGAGTCATGATTACGGATAGCAAATCAAAGGAATATCTGTAACATTCCGTATTTAAGGTCGCTATTATAATTTACACTATACTTTAATTAAATACTTATAACTAAAAATAAAAATAATTTTTTTTTCACACACCAAGGCCCTACGCCGGTTACCCATCTACACACACAACCTTTCTCTTTTCTATAAACTTACTCATTGCTCTCACTTTCCCATACATGCATTCTTGTGAAAATAAACCATTCATTTCAAAAACTTCTCCCCCTCTCTTCCCCTTGTTTGCTGTCGAAATTACCCTCACCACCACTATCATCATACAAAATTGTTCATCTCATTTTTATCCTCTTATCACCATCTATAAGTTGCTTGCAAAGTTTGGTGCAATTTCTTGAAGATTTGAAGATGTTATGGATGCTTTATTGAAGGGTTTTCACTAGGGTTTTCTTGAGAGAAGTATTGGTGATATTTAGGAAGGTTAGAAGCATTATAATCATTGGTTTTGAGGGTTTCTTTGGTTCGAAATCAGCTCTTGTGCAAGAAGGGTGTTCTTGTTTTTGATTCTCTAGCCTAAATGAACTCCTAGTAAGATCTTCTATTTATTTTCAAATTTTCTTTTAATTTTAATCCATGAAAATGGAAGTTTGATTCTGGAAATACATATTTATATGATGATGAGTTGTGTTAAGAGCTTGGTATGGCATTGCAAGTGATGGGTTAGAGTTAGGATTGATGTTTGGATAGGTTTTAGAGTAAATAATAGTGACTGTTTTGAAACAGTAGCAAAAATGGGTTATAGCAAAAATATTTTGGCTTGGAGCCTATGATTAAATTACATGAATGGAAAGATACATGTCTTAGCATCATAGGATAGTTGGATGCTCAACCAACTCCTTGGGATGAGTGAGTTATGGTCAAAACAAGAAAATAGGTCAAATCTGGACATATGATTAGAATACGAGTTAAACTCCAAATTTTTGCCATAAAATGTTAGGTTTTAAAGATTGGGTCAGTGGTAGACATCTTAAGGAAGCCATAGCCTTTGACCTCACCTTCATTGCTATCATGGTTTGGGATTTATGGCCATTTTAGTAAAGGGTAAATTTTTTTGAAACTTTATGTTTTGGATAACCAGGGGTAAAATAGTCTTTTCACATAGTTACGAAACTTTTTAAATTTTGAGACTTACATTTTTGGAAACTAGACACAAATATCTTTCCAGGAGTGAAAGCCTCACCTATAGAACATTTGTGAGCTAAGAGATACGAGTCCATGAAGTTGAGTTAAAATCAGAAACTGAGTTTTTACGTCTAGTCTAAAAATTTAAAAACGTATAGTACACTGTGATAAAACAAAAGTTAAAAGCCAAAACTTAGTAGATGTTCATTTGCCTATAAGACCAGATCACAAGTCAATTTGGGGTTAAAAAGGACTTGGGGAAGTTCTAGTGGAATGTCATGCTTATCTCGGAAACACATCTCATGATCACATGCTTAATTTTTACGTATTGTTACTTTCTACGTACTAAGTCGCGTCACGTATTTTAGGAGGTGCCTAGGAGTACTTCCTGGTCGTTCAAGACTCGTAATACTTCTGATTTAATTGTTCTTACGGTGAGTTCATAGCCTCACCTTTCAACTTTTAAACTGTATTTATAAAACCCCGCGAGGGAGATACATGCTTGTTTTATAAACTGAGCACAAGAAACTTTATGGTATGCTGGACCCGAATATGAGATTAATTGCATGAGTAGCTATTGCCAAAAGACCCCACATCATGAACTGTTAATTGCCTATAATGGGTGAGCGCTAGTACAAGTAAATAGATCTATTGGGTTTGACAGCCCTGTCCGGGGGTATGAATCGAATCCTTTCGAGCACCCAGTCAACGGACAATTTGTATTTAGAATTTAGGTATAAGGCAATAATACCTAGTTATGGGGCAACTGATTTACATACAAGATATGTGTTAACGTTAAGGCTCGGTGTCATGAGCTCATTGCAATAGAAACATGATTAATGGCTTGTCCGTACAACAAGTCACTCGATGAACTAAACTTGTGTTCCTTTTTATCTCTTACAAACTCTATGGATTCACTCAACATTTTGTTGACTTTTTAAGCATGTTTTATCTCAGGTAACCAAGGGTGATGGATGCTGTGTACGAGGAGTCTGCGCTAAAGTTTTAAAGAACTTGTATTTTGTTCCATTTTATAAAAACTAATTATCCATGTTTTGGAAAGCTCATGTTATGAATTTGGTAACGATCCTGTGGGACGTATGTTTAATTACTCTGAAACTTCTTTAAATGGAACAATGTTTTTAAACGCCTCTTTTCGAGTCGTTTCCTATATCCTTGTGCAAATGTACTATGAATTAACACCCAATGTTGTATATTCCGCTGCGTGAAATTTGGGGGTGTTAAAATTTCAATCTTTCAAATACTCTCTCACTATAAACCCTAACTTAATTTTATCATCCATTATCAATACCCAACACAAATGGCGAATCTAAAGTTTGCAGATACTCACAGTATGGTCGCATTTTTGTCTAAACCCGAAGAAAGTGATGGGTTTGAATAAATAGTTGATTTTCTGAATGCACACCCCATAAAGTATGCTTTAACCGTTAATCCTACTATATATACTTCGTGTATCAAACAATTCTGGTCTACTGTCAAGGCCAAAACTATTAATGGGGAAATTCAGTTACATGCCCTAGTTGATGGTAAAAAGATAATTGTCACATAATCAACTGTTATAAGAGATCTTTAACTAGAAGATGCTGAAGGTATTGATTGTTTACCAAACTCTACCATTTTTGAAGAACTTACAAGGATGGGGTATGAGAAGATTTCACAAAAGCTTACTTTTTATAAGGCATTCTTTTCCCCACAATGGAAATTTCTGATTCATACTATTTTACAATGCCTAAGTTTAAAGACTACTGCATAGAATGAGTTTAGTAGCACTATGGCATCTGCAATTATCTTCTTAGCTACAAATCAGAAATTTAACTTTTCAAAATACATTTTTGAAAGTATGGTTAGAAACTTGGATAATTTGTCTGGGAAATTTTTAATGTATCCAAGTTTTTACAAGTGTTTTTGAATAAACAACTTGATGGGTTGCTAAGTCACAAGAGAATTTATATTGCACCCTCTCACACTAAGAAGATATTTAGAAATATGAAGAGGGTAGGCAAAGGTTTTTCTGGTAGAGTAACACCTTTATTTCCAACAATGGTGGTACAAAACCAACAAGAAATGGGTGAAGGTTCAGCAATGCCAACTAATCCCCAACACACACCCACTTTTATTCAACCATCAACATCTCAACCTCAAAAGACTCAAAAACCTAGGAAGCCTAAGAGATAGGACACTCAGGTACTTCAGCATAGTGGTCCTACAAACATTGTTGCAGATGAGGCTGTCCATAAGGAGTTGGGTGACAGTTTAGTGATGGATGCCACTACTGCTTCTAGCTTAGAAGCAGAGCAGGACAGTGGTAACATAACTAAAACCTGATCCAAGGCAACACCTATTGAATCTAGTTCCCTAGGAACTACTTTAGGTGGTGGTCCTAGGTACCAAGAAACCATGGAGGATACAATTGCTCAAACTAGGTTTGAGAATGTATCTAAACTTTCTAATGATTCATTGCTTGCAAGAGGTAACACACTTCGAAGTGATGAGGATAGTCTTAAAAAAAAGGAATTGATAAAACTATGTACCAATTTACAACAAAGGGTGAGAAGACAAAGACCACTCAGCAAAATGAATTTGCTAGTTTGAAGAGGAGGATCAAGACACTTAAACAGAAAAAGAGATCAAGAACTTATAGGCTGAAAAGGTTACACAAAGTTGGTATGTCTAGAAGGGTAGTTTCCTCTGGTGATGAAGAAGATTTGGGTAAGGATGCATCCAAACAAGGGAGAAGGATTAATGCTTTTGATGCAGATGAAGACATTACCCTGGTTAATGTTCAAGATGATGCTGATAATGAGATGTTTGATATGGATACTTTAACTGTTGATGAGGTGATTGCAAAACAAGAAGTTGCTGCTAAAGATGTGAATTTAACTATTGATGAAGTTACTTTGGCTCAAGCACTTGCAGCTTTGAAAAGTGTAAAACCCAAGGTAAAAGGGGATGTAATAAAAGAGCCAAGTATACCAGTTAGTGCTGCTAGTGCTTCAACAAAAGTTAGTGCTGCCAGTGCTTTAATAAAGGTCAGTGCTGCTACAACAACAACTACTACAATTCCAACCCCAAGGTAAAAGGTGTTGTTATACAAGAGCTAGGTGAGTCTACAACAACAAAATCTTCACAACTATCTTCACTACAATCACAGGACAAGGACAAAGGGATAATGGTAGAAGAACCTATGAAGACTATGAAAAAGAAAGATCTAATCAGGCTTAATGAAGAAACTGCTAAAAGATTACAAGCTGAGTTTGATGAAGAGGAAAGACATGCAAGGGTGAAGGATGAAGCCAATATTGCCTTGACTGAAGAATAGGATGATATTCAGGCTAAGATTAAGGCTGATCATGAATTGGCTCAAAGACTACAAGCAGAGGGGCAAGAAGAGTTGTATGTTGAAGAAAAGGCTACATTATTTCAACAACTCTTAGAGAAAAGAAGAAAGCATTTTGCAGCTAAGAGAGCAAAAGAGCAAAGAAACAAACCACCAACCCAAGCTCAACAAAGAAAAATCATGTGTACTTACCTAAAGAATATGAAAGGAAAGAAGCTCAAAGACTTGAAGAACAAATCTTTTGATTCTATTCAGAAGATGTTTGACAGAGCTTTCAAGAGGGTGAATACATTTGTTGACTTCAAAATAGACTTGGTGGAAGGTAGTTTAAAGAGAGCATGAGAAGAATTAGAACAAGAGAGTACTAAGAAGCAGAAGGTGGATGAGGATAAAGACACATCAGAGCTTCAAAGTCTAATGGAAGTCATTCCAGATGAAGAAGAAGTTGCAATTGATGTTGTACCTTTAGCAATTAAGTCTCCAAGTATTGTTGGCTAGAAGATTCACAAAGAAGGAAAGGAAAGCTATTATCAAATAATGAGAGCTGATGGAAAGTCTAAAATGTACAAAATCTTTAGTCATATGCTTAAAAGTTTTAGCAGGGAAGATTTAAAAGATTTGTACAAGTTGGTAAAAGCAAAATATGAGTCAACAAGACCAGTAGAAGACTTGGATTTGTCGTTATGGGGGAGATTTGAAGACAATGTTTGAACCACATGTTAAAGATACAATATGGAGGAATCAACAAGACTACAAAGTGTTGGAATGGAAGTTGTATGACTCCTGTGGACTACATTCCATGAGGATGCAACATGTGTATATTTACATGCTGGTAGAAAAGAGATATCCCCTTACACCATCTACAATTACAAATATGCTGAACAAGAAGCTTCAGGTTGATTATTTCAGTGAAATAGCATATCAGCTTCTTAAACTTCTCACAAAACAGATTAAGAATCAATGAAGTGTTTGGAAGCATCATTCTGGTGATTATGGAGCTTTTAAATGAAGAAACTTGATGATTTTGAAGAAGAATATCAAGTTTAGGGGAGGATTGTTGGGATTAAAAGCCTTCTTAATGCTGCTAGTATTACTGCTGCTCATATCAGAGTTAATGCTGCTCAGTTGTGTTAGTACTGCTCAAGAACTTCAGAGAAAAATGCTAAGTGTTTACTACTGCTAGTACACAGTTAGTACTGCTAGTGTAAAGTTACTACTGCTAGTGCATATTAGTGCTGCTCAGAGACTTAGAAGAAAAACTGCTAAGTAGTTACTACTGCTAGTACAAAAGTTACTACTGTTAGTACAAAGTTAATGCTGCTGAAGGAGTTAATGCTGCTAGTGAAGAAGTTAGTACTGCTGAGTTAGTTAGTACTGCTTATGTGATTTATATGAGTTATTTGTGTAAAAGATATGTATAACTTATTTGTTTAAAAGATTTGATATTCTTAGGAAAGTATTGTAAGCCGTTTAGGACTCCTTGGTGTATAAAAGGAGGTTCTAGGGCATAGAGTTTGATACGAGTCATTCATAGAATTATCATAGCTTCAAGGTCTTTGTAACCCTAATACTTTGAGAGTATTCGTATTATTAATAATATTGGAGCTTTTGTTTGTTGAATTATATGTTCATATAATTACTGATTGATAGTTCTTCTTAATATTAAAGATTAGATTCGATATAATCTTTAATACTTTCAAACAAAGTTTCTACTATAGTTGTGTTAGATTTATCTAACATAACTAATCCTTATACAAGCTTAAGGAATTTGATCTATTAAAGTGGGATCAACACATTATTCTTTACTATCTAAGATGTCTTTTAAAGGGTTATGGGGTGTAGGTGTAAGATAACATTAATGGAAACAAAAACGGATGAGATACATTTGAGTGGTGACTTTTGGTGAATATGGAGTGGATGGGTTAGCTAATTATTTATAAGAATACACGTTGGTTTGGTTGCTAAGCCAAAGACTCGAACAAAATATACAAACTCTACAAAACTCTACACCAATCTATTTCTTTTTCTTTCCTTGACTCTAATATAAACATAAACATAAGAAAATGGCAGCCCGTACATTTTTTTCACTCTTTTTTCTATACATTTTTTTGTACACTTTTGCCCTGCCATTGCTTAAACATATAATACATCTTGGGGATTTATAGATACACTTGAACTTTTACATACTCGATTATTTACAATCTAACTAATGACCCGATTTGAGATGAATCAAAATAACATGGAGCTTATTGAGCTCTATTGGAGGTAATAAATTACTTCCCCAATTCTTCATAAGATGAATACTACCATGAATCCCAATCGTTCCAAAACTGTATATACAAGGATAAGGACTTAGCAACCGTGTACTCAATAATTAACTTGGGTTAACACAATAACGTACTAAAAGTGAGTACATATAAGGCAGGCTAAGGCAATTTGGGTGTAACAAATGGTTTATGGGTGACAATGCTCTTCATTAATAATCTGGAATCTACCAGAAAATTATGAGAATCATGAAAAAGGATAGGCTCGGAGGGTTGTACTAGGGGTATCCTGCATTAAAAAGAGTGTATGGGAAGGGTGTGGGATAGTTTTATGATCGAGGTGACCATCATAACAATTACAGGTTTAAAACATGGGTTAATCCTAGTGCCTCTTATCTAGCAAATCCTAATACTCACTATGCGGTCTCGGGATGCATCACAAAAACAAGTTCTAGAATTTAATATACTATCGGTACACTCATATAATTTAATACTGATACCAATGCTCCAGAAAAGATGACAAAGACCATACGTACACATTCGTAATGACGGAATAGACACATATGACTGCATTCGAACCTTAACTCAAGAAAGCTAAAGGTACAAATTATCTTGGGTATCAATAATGGATACCCGAATTCCTAAAGATCTAAAGGCGAACCTCACATTTTTGGGGTGAAATTTTGAGGGTTTTTGTGCTAGTCATACACATTCTATCCTGATGACGCTAATAATACTTTGTTTTCTTCGGTTTTGTGTCATTAAAATAAATTTTAAATTTTGGTCATTTTTACCTTTTTTTGCTATGTTTTGATATTTACCCATTATTTTAAGGAACAAAGACAAAATGGCAATGAAGGATATAGTTTCTAAGGATCATTTCCCATACACTTAAGTTGTACATTGTCCCAATATCTTATGAAGTACTCGTAAAAACAAAGAAAAGGGAAAGAAAACCAGTAAAAGAAACTAGTCACTCCCCTGTTTTGCTCAATATTGGAGATGAAATAAAATGCGATTACTGGTTAATTATTACTTCCAATAGTCGTCTAATAAAAAAAAATCCTAAGAATCTTTCAAGCTTCTCTTGTCAAATATAACTGTAAATTCAAAGACAAAAACAACTCACCAAGGTAACTTTCCATGGGATTGATATAAATTCAATAAGTGTTTAGGGGTTTTGAATCTATGAAAGCATGTAAAGATAGTATAATAGTTATGATTTTTTGACAGTTTACAAAAAGAATTACAAATCTTAAATATTTGCACATTTTAATTTATCAAAAATACTTAAAGATTTTTGAATTTTAACATTGCTGGAGACGCGACACCGTCGTGTTTTTTCCCGACGCCGTCTCCAGGCACTATGAAAAATTCCTCTTCGTTTTTAATGAGAAATTTCCTGCATGCAATTTTATTAGTCAAATATGAAGAAAGTACTGCATAAAAACCTAAAATTAATCGTTGCAATCATATGACTCGAAACTGACGCGAATTAATCTAAACAATTTATTTTAAATGTTTGATTTGGTTCTAAAAACCGGATATTTCCCCTACACTTATTTTATTGTAAAATACCTTTGATTGCAAATAATACAAAGTTATAAACAAACAAAGCATGATTACAAAATAATTCAAAAATAATAAAACAAACAATAAAGAATTAAAACACAAGACACTCTTAATTGTGGGAAAACTAAATATTGGGTTGCCTCCCAAAAGCGCTTTTTTTATTTATGAGTCTTGTAGCTAGACTGAAGTCACACGTTCTTACGTGACTTCTCCTTCATCATCCATTCTAGTCGCATACTCGGGTCCAAGCTTATTGGTGTCTCTATAAAACCCATCTTCTATGTGGGATGGCTTCCTACATCCTCTATCATAGTCGTCCTCCCTGAGTATTACCCTAGATGATAATAAGTCATGACCCTCGCTGGATAATTCGCTCCTCTCTGGGTCCTTATATGATGTTTTAAAGGTAATCTCTTTAATCCCATCTGTGAAAGTCATTAACTCGTATTTCCTATTTATAGCTAGGCAGGCGATCTCAACGAAGGGCCGTCTAAAGATCACATGGGACAAGCTAGGGTCGATGTCAGTCTCAATATTTTCCAAAATGGTGAAATCTATGATGTAACTCATATTTCCTACAAATACGTGCATGTCCCTTCCTAATCCTACAAAATTTCTTCCCCTATACTCATATCCATTCTTTATAATAGAGTTATAATAGGCCAAGTACATGATGTTCATGGGTAGGTCAACATCAATATATGCGTTAGCAGTGAATTTATGACCTATCATGCAAGGAATTTTAAGGTTTCTTGGGTCACCCTTTTTGTACCTAAAGTCATAATTAAGTGAGCATTTAGGCATTTCCTTAATCAACGATTCATAAACCGATTCCTCACTTGTGTCAACTAAATCTAGAGGTTTTTCAACATCTAACCATTCCATTCCCTCGTTATCTTTGTTAGATCCTAAATTACCAATAGCAGTTATGTCTTTCCACTCCAGCAGTGACGTATCTCTTCGTTCTTCAATGTATGCAATGGTGTTGGTGTCTTCAGGGTTGCCCTCTCTTTCTTTCTCTTTCTCATCAGCCATGCTATCACGTGAGTCATTTCGTTACTTGGGATGTATCGTTATAGTGTTGATCGAACCATGGATATGGGTTAAGCATTGTGGTTCTTCAGTTGGGTAAGAACGAGCAAACAAAACTAGAGAAGTACTTAGTTTTGGGTTCTTAACCGTGTCGCTAGGTAGTGATCCTGCCAATCGATCGGCAATGGCCTTCACTACTGTGTCGATTTTGTTGGTCATCTCATTATGTTGTTGTTTGAAATCAGCTTCAAACTTAGACAGTCTAGCGTCTTGAGATGCCATGAAGTTGGATATCAATCCTTGTAGATTTGATTGATTGTTAAAACTTTAAGGATTGTTGTTGAAGGGAAGGTTCGGGATTGAGCCTTTGGGTTGAAATCGGTTAGGTGGGTTTGAAAAATTATTTTGGGAATTTTGGGGTTGTCTCCACCTAAGGTTTGGGTGACTTTTCCATGACGGATTGTAGGTGTCACCAAAATTGTTTTGCTCGGGCTTAAAAGTGTACCACTTACCTCTCGCTTCATCGGTACGCGAGGATACGTATTCCACAAAGGCTTGTTTGAGATCTTCCATGCAGTACTGAGTGTCGTGGGGACCATTGCAGATCTCACATGAGGTAGTGACTTTGTTCACTTGAGTAGGTTGCATTGGAGCAAGATGAGCTTCCATCAAGCGTTGGACTTGATTTTCGATCTCGATTAGACGGCAGTCGGATGTACTCGGGAGATCTTAAGGCAAAGTGATTGCCTTGACCGGCTTTGCGAAATCCCTTGGGTCGTTCCAACTTTTGTTGTCATAGAGGGCGAGGTCCTCTAATAATGCCTAGGATTCTTTAGCGTTTCGATCACGAAGCTTACCACCGGCCGATTGGTCAATGGTTCATCTTGTGATGGGATTGACATGGTCATAAAAAATTTAGACTTGGAGCCAAAGGTCGAGGCCATAATGAGGGAATTTTTGTAGTAAGTCCTTAAAACAAGTTCATGCTTCAGATAGAGATTCTTCATCATGTTGTTGGAACATCATGATATCGTTGTGAAGTTTTGCGGTCCTTCCCGGTGGAAAGAATTGAGCAAGGAAACGAGTAGTAAGATCCTCCCATGTGGTGATGGATCCTGCTGGAAGTCGTTCAAGCCAATTGCTAGCTTAATCGCGAAGGGAAAATGAAATAAACACAGTTGCATTCTTTCCATGTTTTCACCGTCAAGATCAAGTAAGTCCACAAGTTTTAAGAAATCCTTAAGGTGTTGGTTTGGATCCTTAGACCGAAGTCCTTGGAATGTGCATCCATTTTGCACCAACCGATGGTGTCGGATCGAAGAGGTACCACGTTATTCCCTACGGGGAGCACGATGGTATTCTTGTAGCCTTCGTGGGTAGGTTTAGAGTAATCTCCAAGAGTACGAATAGGATTCTCTCCCCCATGGAGGTTGACAAGAATGGGTTATGAAACAATTAACACAAAGAAAAGATAGACTACGAGAAAGCTAATATACGGAATTAAAGTCTCACTTGAAAGGATTTAAGCGAGTAGAACTAAGTTAAACTATGATTAAAACCTAACTATTCCCCATGCAGTGACGCCAAAAACTTGATGCGGTCGTCGTAGGACTTCAATAAGAAGTTTTACAACTCCCTAGGTAGAGTACCTAACTCTTGTAGTAGTAGTATATGCAAGACTTGGAGGTTGTTATTGTTCTCTAGGGGAATAGGTTGGGAAGGCTTGATCACGGTCTAACAGAAATCTAAGGGTTGAGAGAAGATCATTTTTGTGTTTTTATATTTTATAGAAAGTAGGTAAATCTATGATTTAAGAGGTTGGTTTGTTTAACTATTAACTAAACTAATATCTAATCTACTGGCTATAATTTTATGATAATTAAATGTATTTACTTAATCATGCATTACTTATCAGATTGCTTCTCCTAATCCCGTTGCCTTGTCACACTTGTGATGATTTATGTAAGTATTTCCAAGGTCATGAACGGATTACACGAACCCGCCGTCAATTTAATATTCCGTTAAGGCAACGCACAAGTAAGGTAGTATGAATACTATTATAAGGCCCCTAATAGTATATTAAATGTGTGTGAAATATCTTAAGAGGGATCAACCATATAACGGGGTAAGGTAGTATGAAGACTATTACCCGATGGTATCCTTTCGACGCACTCGCGTTTCCCTAGACGTGTCAACAGTGATACAGACAAAAGCTTGTTTTCTAGAGCCTAACGTGCACATTCATCAACAAGAATCAACAATAATAGGATCTACAATATGACTTTCATGCAATCATAAGCAAATATAAAGGAGGGTTTAGCCTAGCATGTTAAGGATAAAGCAAGAACATAGATTAATCACACAACACATAGACATATTGAATGATTAATGAATAACAATCTTACTTTATTAAAACATGGATAGAAGGTAGTTACAATAGGGTTTGTTAAAAGGTTGTTAAGCCAGCGGTTTGACATATTTCCCTTGGCAATAGTTTGTTAATGATTTTAGGTAGCGGTTTAACAAAGTTTGTTGGTGGCGGTTTGACATACCTAAGTAGTAGCGATTTATCCCACAGATCAAACTACCGAAAATAAATTTGGTTAACCATTTTCGGTGATCCATTTTTGGTACAGTGGCCATTTTCGTTGAACAAGTTTTGGACTTTTGGACTTTGGACTTTAAACGACAATTAATTTACCTTCACAAACCAAGAACCACAATCAAAATTAAGGACTTAAAGGACATTAATCATACTTAAACAAACCTTAATCTCAATCAATTTACATTTACGGTTTTTCTATTGATTTTGTAAAATCCCGCAAAAGACTCAACTCCTTTCTCGGTTTAAACCATAGACCTGTAAAATCCTGTGGACGTTAATTGCATTCATTTAACCACAAATTCAATTACAACACATCTACTTAAGATCCTACAATCATTTTCACTTCACAATTTTCGGTAAAATGGAAACAAAAGATACTTTATCTTTGTGTTCGTATTCAAATGAACAAGCCATGCAACACATGCTAAAACGAGCAAAGATCTTGAAAGGTAGTTGCCTAAATGGTCTTAGTGCACTTAAATCAAATTTCACACGGAAACTTGAACAAGGCATCACTAAAAGTGAATTTGAACGTGCATTTAGTCATATTTTTGGTGAAGATGTTGACACATTCACAAGAACGTTCTAACAGAACATAGATACACTGGAACAACAACTTACCAAAGATACTATTCTTGAGTCCAACTGCCAGAATGCCTTTAGAGTGCTCAAGACACTATTTGAGAAAATTTTCACCTCCGTGCTAATAAAGCCTTCAAGTTTAGATGGTACGTATGCAAGAAAGGACTTTCAGGGCATATACTGGCATGTAACCTCAACTCTTTAAAGAAACAATACTCAAAAACTTTGATTTCATTAAAGATTATATGCTCAAAACAATCATTCATGCACAAACGATTCAGAAAAGATTGGAAGACAAAAAATTGCAGATTCAAGATGTATGACCCCCATTTTACAAATATAGCAGCGGAAGCTAATCTAGGGTATTACTTCATAGTACAACATACATAATCATAGAAAATGACCCATAAAGAGACCTTTTGGAAAATTTAGTTATCATTCATTTATTCATTATAGTTTTACAAAAAGAGGTCCTAAAATCTAGAAACATAAAGTTTGAATGATAACAGTTTAGCCATCTTCAAGTCTGTGCCACTCCGTACCATAAGTTGCTCAATTACCTGAGATAAACATGCTAAAAAGATCAACACAATGGTTGAGTGAAATTCATAGGTTTATGATAAATAGTTTGAATATAAGTCATCACAAATAGTGGGTTACGTTGTTATACACCCATAATAGTAATAATTGCAATGTAGATACAATTATCATAGAAAACGGCATTATTGCCCTAAGCTCATGACACCGAAGCCTTGAGAAAATCAATAATCACAAGTAGTTGCCCCAACGGGTGCCTTTGCCAAACACCCGCATAGTTTATTCAAATGAAGTGCGTTTGGTTACCAAAAGTAAAGGTATACCAACGAGAGAGTTCAGTCCCAAATAGTAATTAATAGTTAATGATAGTTGGGTCTTAATGGCAAAAGTAGGGAATTAGGCAATAATGCATGAAAAATAAAACAATCACAAAATTATATCTACGAATTTTGAAATAAAACGTCGGTACTTAACGTAGAATTCCCGTTCTTCATAAACGTACTTAAATTACAAGTTGTAAGCCCTAATTTCTTCCCGGTTAGTCGTGAGTTCATATCTCAACATAAAATTGAAAATTATAATTAATACTCGAGAATAAAATAACGACCTAAAATTGACAGATTGTCACAGGCATGCTCATACTTTTCTGGATCATGATAGCACACATCAGAGTTGGGGAAGCTGTGTTGTAAGTCTTTCAGTTACCATGATGTCTTTGATTAGGAACATTAAGTGTGAGCATGGGGTTGTGAATTGACATGTCTCTTGCCATCAGTTGCTACCATCTACCGTCAGGAATTCCTACAAGTATATGTTAGGGATAAACAAACGAAAGTGTCTTTGTTCACTTTCGTTGAATAAGGTTGCAAGAACCACGGTTCCCCGTTATTCAGTATAAATACTGCCTGTGATCAGGTAGAATTCTGAAGAATCTCCTTGACAGGGTTTCACAGCTGCGCTAGCCGTTCTCAAACTGGAGCGTCTCAAAGTAGACAAAGCACGGAGTGAGTGAACCAGTGAATTAAAAATCCACTGATTAATGAAAAATTGATTTGAAAATCAATCACGTGTCACTAAAAAAAGAGTTTTTTTATGACACATCGATGATTTTATATCATAAAATCAAATTTCATCAGAAACACATTTGTTTTGAAAGATATACACAGTCAATGTGCTCGAAAATCAGTTGTTGAGCACATCGAAAGGTTTTTCAAAAACTATTCGTCAATTCACTGCCTGGAACAAGTTTGATTCATAAAGAATCGCACCATCGTTGCTTTCCATTTGTCACAAGTTTGATCCATAGTGGATCTCATATGTCACCTACCAAGAGCTTGTTTGATGTTGGCTCTAGAAGGATTTCCATCTTCATTGTGAGTACTTTCGTATCACTCGGATGTTTTGGCAATACCTCGAGATAAGGCTAGACCTCTTATAAGCCTTTACCTTGGTTGTTCACAACGTGTGATAAATAGCATAGTGTTTATATTATGTCCTAACGAGATTTATGGATGATCTCATGGCTCTAGACTCTATCGTGCACATTTGGTTTTTAGTAGTCGAAGGCTGGAGCAGAGTGCCACCTTTTTAATATCGTCTAACTTGGAGTGAGAGAGATGATAAAAGGCATTGATCTTCGTAAACAATGAAACAAGAATCCTTTTGAGGGATCTTGATGACTAGGAAGGTTGTGCCAGCGTAACACTAGTCCCATGATACTTGTCTCAATGTCAGCATTCAACCCATGTGATGCTGACAGGCATATATAGTGACCCATTGCTGTCTAATTTTAAGGAGGGCTCTTCTTTTCACCCTTATTCTTAACATTTCTTTTTCATTCTTCAACCCTTTTAGTTCTTACCGAGACTTCATTACTAGTACCTTGTTGGGTGTGTTCCAGTACTAGCTCCATCTCAGTCCGCACTATTCCCTTATTCTCACATTACTCCTTTTGTAATTATACCTAAGGACTTCTACACTAACTAGTGGATTGTCCCTGGGGATCCCTCTGGCTCTGGCAGGATCATAGGAACATGTTAACCTTACCAACCTTATAACTCCGATAAAATTAAATACATGGTCGGTCTTTTTGGTACAGTTCACCTTGCCATAAAACCAGTTGAAAAACTTAATCAGGTACTTGTGATATAAATATCAAAGCTTTTAGTACCTCGATTGTTTTTTGAATTTTCAGAAACGCTCCCCTTCAACATGTGCATCGATTAATCAAAACTGTTTAGCACAAGGAGGGAGGAGTATACACACGAGTCCACAAAATCATAATTTTTTATCAGTTTTCATATTTAAATCACATTTTCTCCCCTTATCAAAAAAGTCAAATCCTTTGATATTTTGGATACCAATGGATTCGAATATGTTGGAAAAACTAGAGAAAAATGTGCTAATTAATCACAAGCCGAACTGGGAACATATTAATGCTCCCCCTCAAACTATGAGGGTATGTGTTAGTGTCAGGTATAATAATTTTGAATGATTTTGAGTTTAACGAAAAACTCATGAAAAATTTATACATTGACACTTAACACCTAAAGATACACTACATAAAAATGTGTTCACAAGATTATGTATGAGACAGGACCTGAAAATGTTCAAACCGAAAATGACAAAGTCATTTTATCCATGTCAGCAATCTGTAGTCCGTCTCGATAATCTCCATTTAGAAGTTGTCTTAGCTTCCCCCCGAACCAACAATCCTTTCTTGAGTAGATTCAAAGCCTTCTTGCAATCCTCATTAAGAAGACTTGATGTATAACGCCCAAATATCCGAAGTACACAATTAATTCGAAACCGTAACACCAAAGTCAATGAAGTCCCGGATGTCCGCATTTCTCCTTACACGATAGTGATGATATAAATTGCAACACCAAAGTCAACTAAGTCCCGGATGTCACAATTATTCCCTCTAAGTAGTCGAAATGATAACACCTAAGTCAACTAAGTCCCAAATGTACACATTTCTTTCGGCCGGATACTAAGTAACTGAGGGAATTATCATACTTATCATACCTATATGTACCTCTTTTATCAAATATTTCTACTCTTTTTTTAAATAAGCTTAGTGATTGACCATTAAACGAAAACATTAATTGAATCAGTAATCAATCTCCTCACGCTAGAATAAATCTTCTGACAACACTTCCCCCCTGGTATCTCAAATGATGCATACTAAAAATAACAAGATATCTCTTCCCCCGTGTGGAAGAAATAGTGCACCCGAAAGTAACAAGTTAAGACACTGATTGGCCTAAAATGACAGAAGGCAATGAACTCTATCACGTGTACTTGTTATACGTTCTAGTGTATCTACTCCTTCCCCCTTGCTGGTTTCGATACCTCGGAATCAACAAAACCTTGTACGCACCTATACTTGAGATCGTGTTCAAAGAATTACTAAGCTTAAAACTATCTCGTGAGAATCAACATCAAGGCTTTTAAAACTATGTGATTATTTCCAAACATTCCTAAGTCTTTTAATACGATGAAGTGTTGGCAATATTGATCGAATGTAGTTTAAAGCCTGAATTCACTAAGTCTTAAATTACAAATAAGTCCATAAAGTTTTTGTCACACCCCCAAAATATCAGAGTATAATGGCAACCGAGGGAGTGTGACTTCATGATTATCATACTTCTAAGCAATACAGAACGACCTCTATATGAGACGTTTTAAGAAA
>BQNB010030944.1:0-54407 GCA_026074375.1 Tanacetum coccineum
TATACTAACACTTAGATAAGCAAGCATCGCCAATAACAATACAATGGGTATATGAATTCAATATACCAAACAATGGTGGATGAGGTGTTGGGCACTACGCCTCCA
Source organism: Tanacetum coccineum (assembly GCA_026074375.1). Taxonomy (NCBI): domain Eukaryota; kingdom Viridiplantae; phylum Streptophyta; class Magnoliopsida; order Asterales; family Asteraceae; genus Tanacetum; species Tanacetum coccineum. The sequence goes on from BQNB010030944.1 coordinate 106, forward strand.
TCCACAAACAATAACAATACAATAGCTACAATACACCTCTTAAAAATCCCTTATCGCACCAACAATGAGGAGACGCCGTAGACAAATCACACTACTACGGATAGTGTCACGTCATCGGTGCCACAATGACGCGCCCATAGTACCTCAATGAGTAGTTAATACCTCAATACCCAGGTTTAAAAATCACAATATCAATAAATAAAGTTGAATAACAATAAGGTCTACTGACAATGAAGCAATAACAATGTGTCAATAATAATGAATCGAATGAGTCATTATAACAATGAGGTACTAAAAATATATCACAAAAGATCATTTGAACAATTCAATAACGATGGATCAATGGTCAAGCGAAGGCACAATAAAAGTACGGACGAAAAATCCGTACGACCATATTCGCAAACAAAAGAATAAGATCATATTTGTACCTTATATTAAATCGTTTCCAAACTATGGATAGTCCGACTTAATTCAATTCCAATGTATCTATATAAACACATCATCACTATCAATGCTAAATCTACAATTTACCAAGTCTTTTGAAAACTACTACTTTGTATGTATGTCCTACTGACTACTACTTTAGTGTGTCGACATATTTATAGATGGCCAGTGATCTCTTAATTAGTTGCTCAAGTATATTTGACAATATACTCATGAAATTCCTATCAACTACAAGGCTAATGTATGACAAATCACTTTTATCTTTTTCCCACTTTACTATTTTATATAGTTGATTACTTGATTTGTTTAAAAAACATGATTCTATGATTATTACTTCAAATCCATGGTTCAAAAGCATTTGATTAACTAAACCATGTTTTCCCCAATCAGGTAGGATCACCAATAGTTTTTCGTCATATATGTATAAGTTGTCATGTTGCTTGCAAAATTAATAGTTGAAGACTTTTAGTGAAATCATAAAATTAATAAACAATTTCAAATGGCCATGGAGTTATCAATCGAAAACCATGACAACAGCAGGCCTCATTCATTTCTTTTGTTTCATTGAGCAAACACCCATACACAAATACTCATCTTAATTATACTTTATATGTTTTTTTTCCTATGTATATATGGTTAAACATTAGTCGTCTTACCTTTTTTATATATTACATAGATAATTAGAACTATGGCTTATAAGCCCCATTGAATAAAGTAGCAGCAAGTTTACTCATGTTTATATACAGTTAAACAAGTAGGAGCAAGCAAGAAAATCCCAAGCCACCAATTTTATTGCCACTGATCTCTATCCACTATTAATAACAAGCTTTATCAATTTAGTTATGAGAAGTCCTACACTAAACTTAAGATTTTCTATAAAATTTAGATTAATCTATATTGTTTGGTATGTGTATTTGTGGTCCGACAGTTGTGAGTGACTTTGGTAGAAAATCTCGCTAAATATTGGGACTAAGTCTAAGTCCATTAACCCACTTCCTAAAAGGTCAAATTCAGCTACTTTCTTTTTTTTTTCTAACTTTTATAAGTATTTAACAAGTTTATTATCATTCACTTCATATCAATGCAAACACAACCCTTAGACAGTTATTTAATTTACATCTAGTCTCAAAGGTTAGATATATCACCAATTATGTTTTATAAAATTAAGGGTATTACAATAAGCTTCGGCCCCTTCCTCTTGTGTACCTTCCATATAGGATAACAATCACAACCTTATGTCCTACTTATACCAATTTAGGAAGAATATATCAATAACGGGTTGTCGATATCATACTCAAATGTGCCCAAACTTCACACCTAAAACGAGATTTACGAGTCAAGTGACAAAAAAAAAACAACTACGGAAGAGTCTAAAACAGGATTTTATGGCAATAAATTTAACTGAACTTAGTGATCTGTTATCGCCAAGTATAAAATGAGGGGGTGTCCGGGTAAGCTTATCTAAACAACTTATGTCATTTTGTCACAACTAATAGTCGTTTTAGTAAGTTGTTTCGAATCCAAACACAGCATACGTAACACAAACAAAAAACCAATGTTGCAAAAATCGGCCTAAGCGGCCTTGTAATCGCCGATTAATCGCTACTCGGCCATACACCTTTAAAAATAAGGCAAATCGGGTGAAAAATCGGTCTGGTCAAAAATCGGTAAAAATCGGTCAAACAGGTCAAAAATCGGTCAACGAAAGTCAAACATTTTTTTTACACTGTGACTTTGAATTGTTAACTGTTAACTTTATTATCTATGTCTATGTTTTGAACAATGTAACTTTGAACTCATTTAATTTTAGTATACTTAAAGTGTTGTATCTATCTCATACAAGTAACTTTGAAATTTATATATAAAATTTGAAAAATCGATTAATCACTGATTAATCGCGCCTAGACCGATTATAGGCTACAGGGTGGTCGACCGCCCAGCTAGCGACTCGCGATTTTTGCAACATTGCAAAAAACAGAAGAATGATGCATACAAAAAGAACATACGAAAGAGCGATGATTCCAAGTATAAAGAAGTAGCCTGTCAGCACAACATAAAGAATGATGCATTGTACTGCTAACCAAGGGAAAACGCATTGCATTGCATGTTCTTTGGACACTATCTCGTGACGGTAGATATTCAGGGCATTGTAATTTATAACCCGTATATCAAGTTAAATCTCAAAGTATTATCATAAACTTTTAGTTGTATACTTACACAAGAAGGTGTCGACTTGACAGAGCAGTAGCAATTCACAAAAACTGTGAGCATGCTGTTAGTATAACATTTAGATTTGCATCTTCCTTCACAACCAATGGCGCTAGTGTTAGACCTGCACCACAAGGCCAATAGATAAATACTCTCATAGTCCATCAGAACTAAATAAACATAAAAGGAAGTACAAGTCTATGAATTACAAATTCAAATAATTTGAATAGTTCTAATAGGTGGAAGAAAATCAAACCTGCTAGAGCAATGCTTGCAGCACGCTCAACATATTTTATCGTCACAACTCACAACTACTAATAAGTAATTTTGGAAGAAATCGAGATAACATGTGAATTTTTTCTCCTAAGATGAAAGCCGGATCTGTGGCCTACAGTTACAAAAAGTAATTTCATAAGAACGTAATTTAATTGAAAGACTAAAAGGTGACTGCAATTACAAAACCATTGTAATTTTCCCATTAAAGGTACAACAGTTAAGTTAGTCAAATCCATGACAAGGAAGTATACATGCAGGGCCACTATCCAATAACATTCTAGTACTTATGGCGGTCAAAATTTTGCGCAAGTCCATGATTCGCTTAATATCACATAAAAACCGCATATACATTATACCAAGCATGTCCTTAGAGGTGCAATTACAATTGAAAATAACTCAATGACAGTTGTTTGACTCCTATAATTATCTGGTAACACTTTATCAGGGCCATGTTCTCAATGTGACAATGAAACTTAAAGCATTACTCTGCTGGCAAATTAGCTGAGTCAAGAAACAATGGTTCACAAAAAAAGTGTAACTAAGTACTTCAGTCCAAATACGACACTAAAACGATTCTAAAGCCTAGATGAAAACATGATGGTGGTGCTCAAGTGTGGTATAGACACATATAGAACAAAACATCAAAACCTTGCATTCTATCCTAACAACCTTAATACAAGTATCTGCTGAATCTCACTACCTTTTAACATGTTGCATGCTAGAACCATGTCAGTCGTTTTCATTAGCCATCCCGAGTTTAGCCTAGGTAAGTGCTATTATCAACTAATAAATTTACCATGAGATCTATTTCCACATTTCCATAAAATTGCCTAGGCTTGGATGACTTTGCTTTCACATGTACGCACTTGCCCTACAAACTATAGTAACAAAAGGCATACCCAACCTATGATCGTACTTAATACAGTCTACAGTAATAATAACTGGCAGTGACCAAGAATTTCATTCATCACTCTGTAACTATGATTGCAAATACCGTACACATGCAAGTATCTGCGTATACATTAATCACATGCTATAACATTGACACTCGTTTTCGTGAGGCGTCCAAGACATGCTACAAACACGGAAAAAGAAGGGAGTAGCAGAGCGAAATCTTATTAACATCAAAAGTTCTAACTACGAGTTGTAACCCATGTTTCCATAATCCGAAAAGATTTCGTAGGTTAGGGATTGCTCTTGCTATGTTGAGTACACATACGAAGGTACTCGGACTACAAGAGATTTACAACAGATAACATAAACAAAAACTCCCTATACCGGTCTTCAACTATGCTTGCAAGTTCCATATCCATATTATTTTTGGTTAACTTAACTAATCCAGTTATGCATACTAAAAGATCACCGTGTAAAATACCGTATTAACGTCACAGTGGAATAAATAATTACATTATGCATAATAAGATCGTTGAAATTTAGCTATAGTTGCCAAGATTTGTATCTTTAAAGAAAAACTTACCTGTAGTTGTCAAGATTTCTCTATAGTAGACACCATTGTGTTGTGATGATATCTATGATGTTACGCCTCGTGTTTCCGCCTAGGCGGGGTGTGACACTTCAATACCTTAAACAGTTATAAAGTTGTCATTTTTAAGTCTGACTTAGCATGATGTCCAGTGGCGTCTTCAAAACAAATAGCATAAACGACCAAATCTCCAACAAACCATCCTATTTTTCGTATAACCATCTTCGTGCAAATACTGCAACAATAAAATATTACCAATGTTACAGATCAAAATAAGATGCAATAGTTAACCAACATATAGTATTTGTGGTCGGAATGTTACTTGAGTCGGTTGTGTTGTCATTTCCACAACCAGACTCGCCTACAACCACAACCACTTGATTCTCTCGTATTACCTATTTCACAAAACACTCCTATATAATTTAAAACGTCACATTGAATTGAAATATAATTGTTTTTAACATGTAGCAGCTACTAGTGTTAAAAAGACTCGGAAAACAAACTAACAAATAGCTCTAGAGCTACATAACATTTTACATATATTCCCCTTTTATTTTATACGAATACCGTACTTTGATATACACAAATCAACAATTAAACAACTAAGCTCAATTTTACCATATTTATATTCCTTTTTATAAAATCCTATATTTTGCTGAAACATTCTACATATTAAGTCTTAACAGAAGAATATTCCGGTTTTTGGGGTTATACGTAATCAAATAGCTGCAAATGAAAACCATACCTGCAACAAATCATCTCGCAGCAGAAAATAGTGGGAGGTATTGATGTTGTTCTGATAGTGATTTTGACTTTGCGAAATCGCTTACTGATTCACCCGTTTTCATGTGTTGGCCAAATTTTGCATCTCCTTTGGAATCAACTTCGCCATCTTCACCAACTACTGCCGTATTAGCACCAATCTGCTCTGCAGACTTCTCAGCACCTATTACCAAGCTTTGAACCAGCAAGTTCCCAAGCAAGTTCCCAAAAACACTGACATGATTTACTCATGAACTTCACGAACAAGGTTGGAACCTTTCTTGAAATCTTAGCCATATCGGATGAGTCATCCTTTATAAACATTATGGGTTATGCTTTTTTTGTAAACACAATCCTCACGTTTAGAAATGGAGGCTTTGTATCTGAAATAAAATAGCTAAAATTTAGTAGTTGCCTCTTAAATCACAAATACCAAAAACGGAAAATTCCCAATTTGACCCGTTTGATATGGGACCTATTAAAAAATGTACTCATTTTCAAAAGTTTATATCAAAATGAACCGATATTTAGCAAACCACCCAAAATCACCAAACACTTGCCATTCCCTGATTTGAATGATAAAAAAAACAAGGATACCAATTATTCAATATTATAAGCAAAATGTATACGTTTCAGAGTTCTTCAGAGCATTGATGAACATTTCTGACATTTTTCAAAACTTTTGTTTCTCTAAAAAAAACTACAAAATTTAGAGTTCTTTTGATACTACACAAAATGGGTCAAGTTTATAATTTCTCTAAAAATTGCTAAAATGCTATGATTCATACCCTGAACTAGAACAATAACCCATTGTTCTTCGTCATCGTCAAATTGCTTTAGTTATTTCACTATATATACTTGATCCACAGGTTAACCGATTTAACCATCACGTTTTGTGAATTATCTAATGTGTAAATCTGGCAGCTCCGGATTTCAGAAGTTGTTGTCCCTCCATCGACTATAACTGCAATGTGCTGCTTTTTTCTCTTGACCTGTCATGATAAATTGATGTTGATCCACAAATCATACTAGCATATAACTATGATAGAGCCCTAGTGTTTTGTGCACATTACATTTACTCCTTATCGACTCCATAACTAACTATTTTAATCATAACCAAAAAGAAATCAATTGTCGGTCAACTTTTATAGAAACTCAAAAGTGAATATGGAAACTCAGAATCGAATCATCACTGTGATGCACATCCAAACACCCCCCTTAGGACCTTAACTATCAGCAACTATATATGGTATGTATCCCAGATACCCAAAACATCAAGACAAACAACTAACACCCTTTTGGCATTGCGCTACACAGGTAACAAGAATAAATAAACCAACTGCAAAACAAAACACAGACTTTAAAGAGCGTTGTTTTACCTTGCAGGAAAGAAATTGTTTCATGGCATAAGGTAAAGCCCCAAGATGCAACGTAATGTGACAACAACACATCATCTATCATAGAAGCAACCATGCAACAAAGTTTAACAGACATTTTGTTACAACAACACATCTTCTCCCAATATCCACATGTCACATGTTAATAGACAATGTAACGAATTCCATGCATAGTTTTCGAGGTTTATTCTTTTAATACATGTATATAGTTGTGTATCTAAAAATGGCAAAATAATTGCTCTACTTTAAGCCCCACGGTAAGCATTCTGCAAAATATCCATATCCATCAACCTAAAGTTTCCATCTAACAGAATTATTCTGGAATTGAACCCGAGTCCTAAAGTCTTACATCCCTCAGTTGTATCCACTTAATTTGTAAAAAAGCTATGTGACCAGTTGATGACATCACGAGACCTAATGTACTGATTATGCACCTTGTGAACACATTCTTTCTCAAGATCAGTAGCCGATATGATATTTCATTCCTTTATGATATTTTCACATACGAAGATGCTATTAATATTCTTTGATCGTTAAAAATTCATCTAATAACATCAAACTTTTGCCCCTTGATAATATTTTCACGCATGAAGATACTCTTACTAAACTTTTTCACTCGTGAAGATACTCTTACTAAACTTTTTCATGCGCGAAGATACAATTAATACACATCAATCATCAGAAATTCCTCTAATAACATCAAAACTTTTGCTCCTTGATAATATTTTCACTCGTGAAGATACTCTTACTAAACTTTTCACTCGTGAAGATACTCTTACTACACTTTTTCACGCGCGAAGATACTATTAATATACTTCAATCATCAAAAATTCCTCTAATAACATCAAAACTTTTATTCCTTGCTGATATTTTCTCGCGTGAAGATACTCTTACTAAACTTTTCACTCGTGAAGATACTCTTACTAAACTTTTCACTCGTGAAAATATTCTTACTAAACTTTTTCACACGCGAAGATACTATTGATATACTTCAATCATCAATAATTCCTCTAATAACATCAAAACTTTTATTCCTTGCTGATATTTTCACACGTAAAGAAGCTATTAATATACTTTAATCATAAAAAATTCTTGTATTAATAGAAAAACTTTTATTGTTGATATTTTCACGCGTGAAGATACTCTTACTAAACTTCAATCTATCAAAAATACTTCTAATTTACTTAAATCATAAATAAATTCTTCGAATTTACTGCCTTATAACAACTAAAACCTAATCTATACATTGTGATGTGATTTATGTACAAATTAAACAAATATAATAAGTTAAACCACATAATAATTATGAATTATACAATAAAATTTAATAAAAAATAACAAAAGTAATAGTTACTTTCAATACCTGAATGGAAAACTTGATCTTCTTCATCAATATCATCTTTTGTTGACCTAATTTCATGAAAATATCCTTCTTCATTGTTGTCCAATTGTATGATTTTATGATCTATTCAGATTCCGGTGGTGATTCCGGTAGCGATTCCGGTAGAATATGGTGTTTGACGGCGAACGACGGTAGAAGGTTGTAAAAGGTGAATAGGTGAAGCGATAATTATGGAGGAGTAGTGGTGGTTTGTTCTGGTGGTGAACCGATGGTTTGAATGACAGTTTGTTGAAGGTAGGTTGTTGCAGACGACTAAGTTTCACCTTCAACCGTTTGTATGTGTGTTTTTTTCCTTCATATTATATATGATGTTTGGTGGTTTGAATTGACAAAAATAACTCTGTCAGCACATTTAGAATTGTAACATTCTGTATTTTTAGGTCTTTTACGACGTCATCTATTTTACTAATTATTTATTTTTTTCTTTCTCGTACGCGTTTACTTATAATTTTAATAGTTAAGTTAAATCGTGTAAGCAAAAATCAATAATTAACGTAAACGGACACCAAACGAATTAAAGCTTTCGTCAGTCAAGCAATATATTATTTTTATGAAAGTAATAATAAACTTTTTATATTTTTATTTTTATTGGATGCGTAAAACGTTTACGTTTCGCCATTTAATACATTTAGGCATACCCGGAACCATCAAAATTATTCTACGCTTCAACAAATACTAATGTTTATACCCAATACCTAAAGTTTTTATAAAACTTCACCTATGTTAACATTGTTGGTCATATTGTAAATAAAATAAATCAACTAGAACATACACTTTACTAGTATTACCTTTATACATTTAAACTACAACTTTAGGCTTCAAGTAAATGCTAAATATTTTGTATAAGACCAAAAATCACCAACTAGCACCTCCTCCTCCTTATTTTCGTGGGATGCTTCCCATATTAGGGAACCATGAGCACACCAACACTTAGCTAGGACCTTGTACAACCAAGACTCTTTATTACCTAGCCATGTATAGTAATTTTAACCAAGACTTCCCTAAAAGCCTCATCTTATCCCAAGACTAATACTTACAATCTTTGACTAAGTCTTAGTGATATATAAGGCATGCACTAGTTAGTTTATCACACACATCTCATTTCAGTAACCAAAAAACTTCACAAACTCTCTTTGTCTCTCCCTCTAGCCCACGGCTCACTCTCATACCAAACAAACAATCCATACAAATTTTTCTACAACATTTACAAGCATACACACAACATATCTAAGACCTACTAAGATGGTTTGAAGGTTAGGATAAGTATTTTCAAGTGTTGAAGCAAGAAAAGCAAGATTAGGGTTTTCATTAGAAAATTAGGGTTTCAAGAGTGCAAGCTTTGGTTTTATATCTAAACAAGGGTTTAGATACTTTGGTTCATCACACTACATCTCATTAAGGTTATCTATAAACCTTTATGTCCTTACTTTTATCATTTTATGTGTTTATGTGTTCTATTTAGCAATATCACCATTAGGATACTTTTAAACATGTAAAACATATTTCTACTTGTGATTATGATTTTTAACACTTTTTCATATGAACTTGTGATCTTGGAATATATAATATATATGACATAAGTATATTATGAGTTATAAAGGAATTGTGGTAATTATTTAGTTGAAAAGTATAGAAAGTAAGTTATAAAAACAAAGTTATACGAGTGTACCTATTTATTTCAATGGGACTGTTTTGGGTCGACTTTTGAAACAGCCATATTATGTATTAGAAAGATAGTACACCTCATGACGTTTCCAAATATGTAGAGAACTTGAAAAACCGCCTTATAATGAAAAAGATACGATAAAAATACGATTTACGTTAATACCGGGTGTTATAAAACTATTTTTATAAAAATTACTATTCATGACAGAAACTTTTATATTTTTAAACTTCATAAATCAATAAAACTTTCAATTACGAGAACATGCTCGAAAGAATCGCTAAAAACGGAACTATAACGAATAAAATACGACGTTTACGGGTTTTACGATAACGAGAACGATAAAAATAAATTAGGGTCTGGTGTGAACAGTAAAAGTTACTGTTCACCAGAAGGTCAAAAGTTCAAAAATGTAAATTTATGATAACTCGTCTTAATACGAAAGCGTGGGCATAAGAAACGTTAAAATCGGGCTTAAAACGCGAAAGTTATGCTAGTTTTACTAAAACAGTAATTATAAACGTTTTAACTTATTAAACACAATTTTACCAAAACAATTAGATGGTGATTGAGCTATATAGACCTATATGTGGTATTAGTTTATCAAAGTACTATATTACTAGGGAGTTTCATAATGAGGCCTCTTCGGGGTGGCGTATCGACGAGTTGTTGGATTTACGATTTAAAGTGTCCTAGCTCCTCATACGTTCACTACATGACCTCTTAATTATGATAGCCCGAACGATAGTATGATGAGCTATACGACCTATAAATAATCAAAGTGTTTAGTACTTATACGACCTATATTGGATTAGGTTGCCTTCGGATTCCTTCGTGACGCATTTTTTCTATTGTGAATACTTGTTGATTACCATTCACTCAAGGTGAGTTCGTAGCCCCTTTTTCTACTACTTGCTTTATTAAATACGGGGGAGATTACATGCTTGATTTCTTTGGACACAAGTGTTTTCAAAACTGTATGCTATTTCCTGATTACATTATTGCCTAAGTTACCGTATTGCCATTTAAGTCCCCTTTTATCATGAACCGTTAATTACCTGCTGGGTATACGCTAGTGTTATGGATAGATCTATCGGGACTGACCATCCCCGTCTAGGCTGTGGTTTCTAGTTGACCATTGACGCATTTAACATTTGAAGAAAATTCGTAGGATGTTTGGCAACATCTGTATTGAGAAAATTCGTAGGATGTTTTTGTAACATCTGTATCCGTGTTGGGGCACAAACCTCGAGTACTGGTTTGATTACAGTTTATTACGTTAAGGTTCGGTGTCATGAGCTTAGGGCAATAATACATGTTTTAGACTATTGAATGTGTTTCATAGTCTACTATTACTTCGATCTTGTGGTCCACGCTATTTCCTGATAAACCTATGAATTCACTCAACAATTTTGTTGACGTTTTAGCATATCTTTATCTCAGGTGTGAGGTATAAGCTTGGATGGGAGCCGTGACGGATATCTATTAGAGGGATTCTGATTTCTTAAATTCAATGAAACTTTTGTCTTATAAAATCTTAATGTCTTTTTAACAAAACTAAGGGACCTAACGTGAAAACTCTGATCTTTTGTAATGACATCGAATGAATCTTATTTTTAACGTCCATTTAAGGTCGTTTTCTATATCTTGATTTTTGTACTTTGACGTAGCACCCCATTGTTACCTTTCCGCTGCGACCTAATTTTGGGGTGTTCCCAGAATGGTACCAGAGCCAAGCGTTTAGGGAACTGGGTCATTTTCAAAACCTAGTCTATAACCACAAAGTTTAAAGGTTTTCTTTTCTTTCATTTTTAAATACAGAATCCTTCATCGCTATCCGATATCCACGCGCGCGTATTCCCCGATCCTTACTTACTTTTCCGATTATCATTATTGCATTATATATAATCTTATATATATAATACTTGGTTTAAATTCGATCTCTTACGTCTATCTTTTGACATATCAGTATCTATTTCTATCGGTCAATTATATAAATATTGACCATCCTGATTAAACTATGATTATTTATATCACTTTTCTATTTCCTTTTCTCTCTTATTATCACGTGCCATGACTTCGCATACCATTATAAATTCTTAACGAATTGTGTACTTGCGTGGCTAGAATCATGCCGCCCAGGAGATTTAAGAAGAAATCTGTTAGGAAGATAGTGGAAAAGCGTGTGGCCAAAGCCATTGAAAAATATGAAAAGACTAGAGCTGACTCAAACAATACTGGTGGATCCGGATCAACAAATACTGGAGGAACTGTTGCACCAGAGGTGCAAGGATGTTCGTATAAGACATTCATGAACGGCAAGCCTCACTCTTTCAACGGGACTGAAGGCGTAGTCGGACTGAAACGTTGGTTCGAAAAGATAGAGCAAGTGTTTGAGATTTGCAAATGTGCTGAAGATGACAAAGTGAAGTTTGCTATGTGCACGTTCGAGGGTCGTGCTCTGACCTGGTGGAACGGAAATGTTCAAACTTTAGGACTTGCTAATCAGATCCCCTAGAGCAACGTAAAAGCTATGATGACTACTGAATACTGCCCAGCAACTGAAATCCAAAGGATGGAGCAAGAGCTTTGGACTTTGACTTTGAAAGGAGATGACATCGAGGCATACAACAATCGCTTCCACGAACTGGTTTTGATGTGTCCTGAGTTGGTGTCAACTGAAAAGAAAAAGATTGAAAAGTACATTCGAGGATTTCCCGAGGGAATCAAAGGAAATGTTACTTCTTTAAAGCCTGCGACTTTGCATGATGCAATCAACATGGCTCGAGAACTGATTGAACAAGGGGGTTTAGGCTAAGGCATTAAGGATCGAAGATAGCAATAAAAGGAAGTGGGAAGACCAGTAAGGGAACAACCATCACCAGTAGCAAAATCGAAGACAAGAAGCTGCTAAGGTTTATGTGGCAGCCCCAGCTAAGGGTAGAGGCTACGCTGGGAACTTACCATGGTGCAATAGGTGCAAGGCACATCATCAGCCAGGTCCGTGTCCTCCTAGGTGTGGTAAATGTCACAAGCTTGGTCACCAGGAAGGGGAGTGTCGAACTAGGATTCCTGTAGCAAGAGACAATTCGCTACAGAATGTGACATGCTTTGGTTGTGGGAATCATGGGCACTACAGGAGTGATTGCCCGGAGTTAAAGAACCGAAACTAAGGAAACCAAGTTAAAGGTACTGAAGCACGTGGAATGGTGCATGCCTTAGTAGGAGGAGAAACAATCAAAACTGTATACAACTTGGAGGATGATATCAATGCTTAGACTTTATCCCTTTAGAGTAATTCTCGCTTAATTTCTGTTGTACTTTCCGCTTAAATTTTCTGTTGTACTTTCGCTTCAATTTTTGTTGTACTGAATGGATTTCAAGTATCTATCAATTAACATATTATGAAAACGTCACTTCTACTTTAACTCTCTATAATTTATACAAATCACTACCACAAATTATTAGGAAATTCATACATATTTTTGAGAAAATGGCATCGCGTCGTTAGCCCTCAAATATACATAACTTGATCACCTATGTATAATTCAGGAAGGACCATGCCCATGCTGAGAGTAGTCACCTTAAAACTTCTTGTCAAGAAACAATTTCTCTATTTGCAATCAATGTTTTTGTGGTGCGTCTCATAAAAAAGGCCGTTTATTATGGAAATCAAATTAGATAACGTAGCAACTATGCAGAACCTTCATACCCCCTGACATATAAAGTCGACATCAAAAAAAAAACGTTTTACAACTGACACGTTAAGCTGAGGGTAACAAATAAGCCCAACTAGGAACGAGCCTTGGTGCAACAATAATATATTAACCACTCACAAATCTTGAAACACCCAAGTTAATTCCAATTCAGAATTGAAATGCAAACGATCTTACCAAGCGTAGGTAACAAAATTTTCGAACGGCATAAATAAAATAACCAAAAGATGTATTGCCACAACATCCATTTATTATCTTAGAATTAAGATTACATAAGAACATTTAAAGGAAATTCAAGTTTTAATACAACCCCTCCCCTGAATATCTATTCCTTCCAAAAGAGATCTACGCCGATTGCTACGAACAATAGAGGGGCACAGAGAATTGCTAGAATAATGGCCAATATACTGAAATCCTTCTTCGTATGGGAAGTAGGAAAGATAGAAATAACCAGTGTATATTGCGGTCGCCATCGCCTAAGACGTGTGTTGTGCAACATTTTTGAGGATTGGATAAGAGAAATATAAGTGAAAGATTAAGTGTTGATGGAGAAATGGTAGGAGAATATTTTGTATTAGAATGGGGAGGAAAGTAACGTTGGGGGTTACTGTTCACCGAGCCGTTGGGGCATGTTCAAAAAAAATAAATTTAAAAAAAAAAAATATATAATCACTTATAATTATCTACACCTCTTCATCAACCATTCTGTCTGGAAAGATATCTTCGCATCTTTTTCTCTGAACCCGTACTTTCGTCAAGTGTCGCAACTTGAGCCTTGAGGACAAGGCTCTTCTAATCGGAGGAGATTGTAACATTTCGTATTTTCAGGTCATTTACGACGTCATCTATTTCACTAATTATATTTTTTTTTCGTACGCGTTCGCTTTTAAATTTAATAGTTAAGTTAAATCGCGTAAGTTAAAAATTTTCGTTTAGCGTAATAACGTGACACCCAAACAAAATAAATGTTTATTTCAAGCACAGTGGGTTAAGGTAATTATTTGAGTATAAGTATTAACTTTGTTTATTTTATTTTTATTGGTACGTACAATTGATTACGTTTCAGCAATTAAAAATTTCGTTGAGGCATACCGGACGCACCAAAACTTTTCTACGCTTCAACAAATACCCACTTTTTACCCAATACATAAAATTAACTCAAATATCTATCCTATATACATATAAAACCGGATATGTATAAAAAGATACAAGAAAATATCTAATGGAAAAACATATTATTGTTTTATGGGATGACTTCATTATTAGGGAACCAAGCCACTATTCAATCCCTTAAGACCCTCCCCTTTGTCCCAAATGACCCAACCCCCCTCCTTGGACTAATTTAATGATCTTTGACTAGCCTAGTTCCTATAAGAAGAAGTGCATACAAGTAATAAGCCATACACTCTCAAAACACTTAGTAAAAAAAAGATCAAAACCTCTCTTTCTCTCCCTTTTAGGCCACGGCTCAAAACCCCTTTCCAACTCAATCCATACAAAAATTTCTACATCATATACAAGCCTTCACACATCCTTCCTAAGATATACTAAGGTATTTACAAGCCTTGGTTAACCATTTGCAAGTATTTATCAAAGAAAGGAAGCTAAGGTTTTCATTTGGATAATTAGGGTTTTCATTAGTGCAAGCTTAGTTTAAAAATCTAAACAAGGGTTTAGATTATATTTCTCATCATCATTCATCACTATAAGGTTACCTATAAACCTTTATGTCTTTACTTTTATCTTTTTTTATGTGTTTACATGTTCTATATAACTAAATCACCATTTAGGGTTTTTAAACATGTTAAATGGATAACTTACTTGTGATTATGATTTTGTACACTTTTTCATATGAGATGTGATTGGTAATATCATGGAATAATGAGATTATAAGTATGTTAACATGTTGGTTTAAGTGAAAAATGTTTAAGTATAAACTAGTGATTTAAAGTTATATATAGACTTAGTAAAGTCAATCAAACATTCTGTCCAAAAGTGTATAAAAATATATTTATTTTATATTTTTATAAGACAATACATCTCAAGATGATTCGAACCAAGGTAAGAATATACAAACGGGATTAATAACGAAAAAGTTACGGCAAAAAACAAGTTTATACGATAAATAACGGCATTTGTAAAAGAAACTTCTTATAAAAAAATGTTTCATAAATTATTCAACAGCAAGTTTGGTATTTTTAACAACTTCTACATATTTTTTAGGATTCCAAAATGATTAAGAATCGTAATTTTTTACTTAATAACGAACGAAGTTATGAATTCGCAATTTACGACAATTAATACTTTTATAAACTACTTTTTATAAAAGTTCCTGTTCATGACAGAACAGAAATAATTATTTTTGTAAACCTCATAATAAGTAGAACTTTCCAATTACGAATTAAAAGATACCGTGCTCGATAAGAATCACTAAAAGCGGAGCTCATAACGAATAAAATCATGACGTTTAGGGTTTTACGAATAATTAAAATTATAAAAATAACCTTCTATATAACTGGTCCGTGATCACAGTTAAAAAGTACTGTTCACCAGAGGGTCAAAAAATATGAAAATATAAAAATTTGATAAACTCATCTTAATACGAAAGGGTGGGCATAAGAAAAACGTCAAAATCAGGGCTTTAAAACGCGAAGTTACGCCATTTTTACTAAACGGTAATTTAATAGTTTTACTTATTAAACATATTTTTACCAAAAAACAATTTAGATGGTGATTGAATATATAGCCTATAAGTGGTTATAGTTAAGCAAAGTGCTATTATTAGAGGGGAGGTTCATAATGAGGCCTCTTCGGATTCTGGGGGCGTATCGCGAGTTGTATGGATTTACGATTTAAAGTGTCCTAGCTCCTCATACGTTCACTACCAATTGACTGCTTCTAATTATGGAATAGCCCGAACGAATAGTATGATGGAGCTATATAACATATAAACAATTCAAAGTGTTTAGTATTATATGACCTATATTGGATTAGGTTGCTTCGATCGTAAGCGTTTGACGGCATTTCTATTGTGAATCTTGTTGGATTACCATTAATCAAGGTGACGTTCATAGTCCTTTTTATATACTTGTTTTATTACATTCGGGGTGATTCATGCTTGTTTTCTTTGGACAACAAGTGTTTCAAAAACCTGTATGTTATTTCCTGATTTACTTTATTGCCTAAGTTACCGTATTGCCATTTAAGTCCCCTTTTATCATGAACCGTTAATTACCTGCTGGGTATACGCTAGTGTTATGGATAGATCTATCGGGACTGACCATCCCCGTCTGGGCTGTGGTTTCTAGTTGACCATTGACGCATTTAACATTTGAAGAAAATTCGTAGGATGTTTGGCAACATCTGTATTGAGAAAATTTGTAGGATGTTTTTGTAACATCTGTATCGTGTTGGGGCAACAAACCTCGAGTATGGTTTGATTAAGTTTATGTTCACGTTAAGGTTCGGTGTCATGAGCTTTTAGGGCAATAATACATGTTTTAGACTATTGAATATGTGTCATAGTCTTACTATACTTCGATCTTGTGGTCACGCTATTTACCTGATAAACCTATGATTCACTCAACAATTTTTGTTGACGTTTTATCATCTGTTTTTAATCTTAGGTGCATGAGGTATAAGCTATGGATGGCGCCGTGATGGATATCTATTAGAGCGGATTCTGATTTCATAAATTCAATGAAACGTTATGTCTTATAAAATCTTATGTCTTTTTATCAAAACTTCTGGGACCAAATGTGACAAACTCTGATCTTTTGTAATGCATTGAATGAATTCTTATTTTAACGGTCATTTTAAGGTCGTTTATAATATCTTGATTTTTTGTCCTTTGAAGTGTGCACCATTGTTACCTTTCTGCTGCGACCCGATTTTGGGGGTGTTACATTAAAATCGACCCGTATCTTGGCAGGGTAGCACAACTTCGTGCTTGCAGCAATAGTGGTGATGTTTCGATCACGCTTGATTGCATCTAATTTCGCTTGCTTTGGTTATCATATGGCAGCTTATTTGTTATTGATCATGGTGGTATCTTGCATACGCAACTACACTCTGAATGTGGTTTCATAGTCATGGAGTGGCAAACTAATAGATTTACAGCCATGGCGGGGCAAATTAATACATTTGCAGCCAAGGCGAGGCAACTGATTAGATTTGCAGCTATGGGTCGCGTTTACAACACGGTTTGCTTATGCTTATATTTTCAGTGTTTTAAAAAGGAAAGGTGCTTGAAATCTGCCCCTTTTCCTTAACCGGCTCAGTTTCGGCGATTTCTTCATTGCCGTCATTCATGGTGTGTGACTCTGTTGATCGTTGTTTGCCTATGATGACTTGGAATGTGTGACTAAAGTGAACAAAGAAAATGCAAATGTTAGGCTATGATGATGGGATTTTAGCACATATAATGCTTATATAGTTGTTTTAGCTTTATTCTAGGCGATGAAAATAATTACAATAGTTTGCTGCATCATGGTGGGTGAAATCAACCCGTATCTTGGCGGTGGCTAGCACGACGTCGCTTTCGTGAGCCTGCCACAGCCCATGTTCGGGTTGGATACTGTTTTATCCCATCCCGTGTTCGCAAATCTGAGCAAACGGTTTCTTGAGGCTTATATACAATCCTATTGAGGCCAATTGTTGGATTTTCAGCCATGGCCGGTTGGTAGCGTTACACACCATGAATGGTTGGTAGCGTTATTGTTGTTTTCATGTTGTATTCTCATGAGTTGAAAAATAATTGGATTTGCAGCCATGGCCGGTTGGTAGCATAATTGTTGTTTAGAGACATTAGTGGATTGCATGTTACTTTATGATAAAACCTTCTCATGAGTTGTATTATCATGAGTTTGTTGTTTTCATATGCAAATCCAAACGGTTTCTTAATGCTTATATGAAAATCCAACAATAACGCTACCAACCGGCCATGGCTGCAAATACAACATGAAGAGATTATTGTTTTCATGTTGTATTCCCATGAGTTGAAAAATAATTTTCAACGAGAATGAGTTACTTTGGTTGGTAGCGTTATTATTGTTTTCATGTTGTATTCTCATGAGTTGAAAAATAATTTTCAACGAGAATGAGTTACCCTGTGCTAGATCTCTTCGATGTCACCGATCTCTTCGTTGCCGCCGTTTATGGTGTGTGGCGATGTTGATCGGTGTGTGACGATGTGCAGTTTTAAGTGGGTGATTCATATGAACAAAGAGAATGCCAGTATTGGTTTTTTATGAGACTGGAATTCAGTCATGTAAATAGAATCTAGATTAAGTTGGTGAAAACCATTGAGGAAAAAATGGTTTCAGTGATTCAGGTTCGATCAACTCTGTAAGTTTTCTTGAAAGCCAGCCTGTTTGGGGCAATACATTGCCCTAAGTACACTATTCCCAACTCTTAGCACGTGGGGGTACACGTCAATATTTGTCGATCGGTATTAAAAGTAAGGAAAAAAACACAAACCTCGATGCTCCCTATCACTTTGTTGCCACTGTCCATTGTGTGTGACGATGTTGATTGGTGCGTGACGATGGTTAGTTGATTTGCATATGAATCTTGATACGCATGTGTAAACAGTTTGTTGAACTTGAACAAAAAGAATGCGAATGTGAGTGGCTATGATGATACAAAATCAATACTTCTGATATGATTTGAGTATATGTAAGGTTATTTTCTGCATCTTGGCGGGGTAAGCTTACTGAGTTTGCAGCCATGGCAGATGTACCCTCCTTTCTCAATTACTTATATCTGAGCCTCATCATTAGCTTTTCGATGGTCGAATTTTGGTTAACATATATTAGCAAAAAACATTTTTGATCCGATTTTGTTTGATCATTTTGAAAGAGAGCTTAGGGATGTATTGAGGGAGCTTCAAGGGAAGTATTTGGTTCAAGATTGGTATAAAATGGAGTTGTTGAACTTGCTTAAGGAGCTTCCTAAATCAGGTGGTTTAAATTTTGCTTTTAGCGCATTTTGATTTGAATATAAGCAAACAAACATTTAGCGATCCCAACACTTAGCAATAAGCACTTAAAATTATTCTATGCAATCCCATACACTCTTTAAGAAAACATGGTGCAGGAGATGATGATATTGAACAGATTGACGTTTTGAAAGTGATTACTGATTCATGAGTTTTCAAGCCTTTCGGAAGCCGAGTTAAATGATTACTTAAGTTTGTTAGCAGTTGCGTAGCGAAATGTATCCTCAATTGGTATTTGCAACCACTGCGAAGTTGATGTTCATTGTCTGTTACTTCTATAATGAATTATGCGTTGTCATTTCATTTCAATCATAAGATTGAGGCGGAGGATGATCATTTTTAAGTGTTCATATTTTCTTGATGCCGTGCCTTGGCGGGGGAACCTTACTGTATTATGGTTGCCGCCATGGCGTTGTATGTTGGTATCAGATTCGATATTTGATATCTGAGCCTCATTCTTTACTGTCGTGTTATTTCATATATACTAAAACGCATCACAGTCTTTTATAGTCCAGCCTAATAGCCGGTCTGTACCGTAACTTCTACTTTCATGTAGTATGAAGGCTGTCAGTTATTTCTCTTTTGCGTTTCTTAACGGGCCAGTTTACTATAATCTGGTCCTACTTATTCTTGAAAATTATAAACCTAATACTTTGACCTTTATTTTTGTTTTCTAGGCAGAGCTGTACGAACATGGTCGTCTGCAAGATAACCTGAACATAAAGGACAAAAACAAGTTTGCTGGTCGTGGTGGGTAGACATAAAAGACGACATTGGATTGGTAAGTCTGGAAGCATCAGGTCGGGTAATCATCTCATTTTCCTTCACTCTACTTTTAATCTTGATATCATCTATCTCTAATCACTTACTCACTCAAAGCCTGAAATTGAGAAAATCAGTTATTTAAGCATTTCAAATAATAAGTTCATGTTGTAAACAAAATGTCAACGGACCCCAATTTCAAGAATCGGTTTATTAAGACGGTTGATTTGGGCGGAGAACTTTTATTTTACATTAATTTATGATAAGCCGTCCAAATGCTTTTGTCTCTCTGATTGGAAGGGGGTGTTTGGGAATGCTTATTAAGACAGCTTAAGTGATAATTTTGTTTTCATGTAGCAGATAATCAGTTTTACAATTTATATGAGATTTGTATATTTGAACTGAGGTAATTAAACCCAGTGTTACGAAAAATATCATGTATAGATTTTTTTACAATATGGCAAAATGTATAAACATGTGTTATGCATGTTTGATTCCTAGAAAATAACCAAATGGGAACTCATATTAACTTAAGTTTTTTTGACAGTTTAGCAAACACCACAAACCTCACTCTGGATAAAGTCTTCAGCATTAAAACTCAGGATCAGAGCACAAGTGCGAGCGCATACCCAACAACCACAGGTAATACGAACTACTTTTAAATCCTTCTTCCTAAAAACTATACAATAACCAAAGACCCAAACTCCGTGATGATAACTTCTCATAAACAGGAGCATCATCATGACTGCCTGCCTATAATTCCATTCTTGAATCCGTGAACTTTTGTGTATAAGGCCTAAGAACAGCTCCAGAAAGAAAAAGAAGAAACCCGTTCAGAACAAGAAGCCAGAGGTAACAACAACTGCTGTAAAAGGTTCTTTTCCCTCGCATTTAATAGAATATATGCACATACAAACATAACACTTCTTACACTCTTTCGTTATTAAAAATTAGGGGACTCCACCACCAAGCCCGATTGCTACTTCACATACAGCAAAAAATCCCTATAGTAGGCCGACCAAAAAAGAAAAAAAACAACAAAAAACGACTCTTTTTCAGTAACCATCAACAGATCCAAAGAAACAAAAGAGACACTAAAACCTCATGTAAGTCCTAAAACTAAAAACAAGATTTATTGGTTACTTTAAATTTTACTTCAGGCTCCACCTTAAGTTTCCATTATGGTCACACACTCCCACTAACAACATAACTAGAGAATAAAGAGCTGAACATATGGCTCACTATTGCTTTAGTTGGCATATCATGTAAATCTGTTATCATTATATGGCATCAACGATGTATTTCACTATAAGTTATATTGTTTTGTGCAGAAGTTGTCTCTTTGTGAAAGCTTATGAGAGACGCCAACAACAAAGACAGAAAAAGGAGCCACTGTCTCCCCAATCACCTGTTAAAATTGAGCAAATTTGTTCTCCCTCAGCCGCCATTACAAGTATGATAATTTTCTCTAGCTATATCATCTTTAATTCTTTTGAAACCCTTATTACTTGGCCCATTGATAGAATGATGTAGCTAGAATTACAGAAACTCATTATTCACTGATTGAATAATGTTAATAAACTGGGGATACCTCTGCTCTAAGTTTCTTAGTTTGATGAGAATAATATGCAAATTCTTTGTTTTGATCCTCACCAACTATCTGTCAAGTAAAACATACAAAAACCAGGATTATCCGGTTAATGAATTTATTGCGCCCGACCTGGACTTGAACTGATTTTAACCAAAGCAGGTTGCAATTGAATGCTTACCCGGATGCATTAAATTTGCCTTTACTCACTCCCCACTTCACATTAGAATTACGTGTCAATTAGATAGTTAACTGCAGTTATACCTTTTGATATAGGAGTCAAAATAAACAAAACACAATGGAAACAGCAGTGGTTAAGACTGTCAGACCATAGTATTCTGCATCAACCACAAACAATTTCAAATGAAAGCATAAGCGTATTTAATTTGACACTGTAAGGTCGTTGAATCTCCGTTGTCTTAATTTGAGCTGCTGGCATAATATTAAGAACAAAAGACAACCACCATAGGTTACATGTTTATTTTCAATCTTATAATCTTTTATTCATAATTGAACCTGTCCTTCCCTTATTGATTATGTATTTGAAGTATTGACACTCCACTTCAGGGCTTTGGTTACTTGGTAGGGAAGTGAATAATATGTTGTCTTTGCATGTTTGGAATAGGCTTGGTAGACACATACAAATCTGTTGTTTGACTTTTTATGTCCAAAGTGACAGATGTCCATCTTTAGCTTACGTTTCCATCCAAACCCGTTTTCTTATTCGAGGTTTTTCAATGAGGATAGTCTCTTTTAAAACTATTTAGCAAAATATGTACTTCGAAAACCATTTAACTTTATATTTAGTATTTTTTTCCTTTTTGATTTCTACAAAATCATAATCTCATGACACATGAGTTTTATTTAACAAAACAAACATCCTTCCATGATCTGTAAATTGTTGTCTGTAAAACATCCATAAAAAGAAAAACTCCTGTAGAAACAATATAAGTCAGCCATAGTCTTCATACGGTCATATCTATGTCTGTATCATTGTCGACTCCGTCATCGGTGACAGTCATGTGCGCAACATAATTCTGACACCATTACTAGCTAGGAGAAACCAAGCAAAGCTGTTGTCATTTAAAGTTTTAATTTCTGACAAAAGACTTTAGTAATACCAAGAAATCGCAGACCACCTTCCAACTTCAATTAATTCAAGATTTCTCGATAATGCATCTAAAACCTTGAAGCCTTTTTATCCTTCAACTTGATCACCTCTAGAACCTTTAAAAACAACACCTTTGAAGCTTAAGATTCAACCTTGTATAAACCCTTTTGAAGCTTGACCCTTGAACCTTGTTGGAATTTATACCCTTTGCAATCCCAACCGTGATAAGCCCCACGACTCTTGCAAAATTCGACAATCTTATGC
Source organism: Tanacetum coccineum (assembly GCA_026074375.1). Classification (NCBI taxonomy): domain Eukaryota; kingdom Viridiplantae; phylum Streptophyta; class Magnoliopsida; order Asterales; family Asteraceae; genus Tanacetum; species Tanacetum coccineum. The sequence goes on from BQNB010030944.1 coordinate 23,180, forward strand.
TTCAATATCTTGATCGAAATCTACTTTAATTGAATCTGCATATTCTGGAACAGCAAACTCTGACTACTGTTATCTCTCTTACGAACCTTTAACTGAAGATCCTCTGGTGAGATTCTAGATCTATGTGTCTCATCGACCTACGATTCAATTTCACAATGATCCAACGGTTACGAATCGCAGCGTTTCATTCACCCACCGTTGCTGCAGGAACCGACGAACCAAAAAAGAGGAGATATCACTATATAGGATTGTAACACCTTTGAGTTGACTAGCTTCAAGAAACCAAGTAACATTGTTCTTGATACCACTTGTTGAAAAATAAGTCCCACAAACTGAATGAAAGCTAGCGCAGAATTATACGACTCAAAAAACAACACGAGTGACCTTCAACGTTACATTGTTTAATTAACGGTTATATATGAGCAAAGAAGAAGTACAAACTACCATCCCCCCTCTTATCTATTTATAGAGATGAGGATGAGGGGGTAGAAACATATCCTAAATAGAATAGGAAACATCCTTGCCTTTAAAAGGCAAGCTTATCTAATCCTAGTTATAGTCTATTCATAATCTAAATTACAATGTACACTTAACCCCTGACCTTTGTTTAAGTTTATTCCTAATATACAACAATTTCCACCTTAGGACTAACACTTAAACATAATCGATACTCAACATCTTCATCCAATGCTGGAACCTCGAACCGGGGACCGCCTTGTTAACCAGGCCTTGTACTTTAGTAATTTCCTTAGATTAGCTTTCATAGACTCATTCACTTTCTTCTTTTCAGCAACATTACTCTCTGCACCCTTTTGACCAGGTACTTCAATTACCATAATGTTTGCCCCCACCTTTATACCAAAGTGTACCTTTTCCTGCCCCTTTACCAAGCAGTCCGTGTTTGTCTTCTCTTCAGGTTGCTTGTCCTCCAACCGTCTTTGAGCCACTGCAGTATCATCGTTACTAACCTGAAAAACCTCAGCTTTACGATCCCCTTGAGCTCCCTGCAGTTCCACCTCAAACCAAACACGTTTTTTATCTTGTACTCCATGGAATCCTGTTTCAACACCAGGACCAAGTTGTTTGAACCCAACTTGTTTTTTTCGTTATTTATCCGTTTGACAAGTTTCTTACCTTTTCGGAATCCTCACGAGATGTAGAATATTTATAAAACATAATATCCACTGTTTGGAATTCGATTCCAAACAACCCCTTAATATCTATATATTTACTTATTTATTAAACTTGTTTTATATACTTTTTAACTAAGTAATTTCCACAAATTTTTCCCACACTCTTAATATACTATATCATATATTTTATATAGCCCATAAGTCCAAAATTTGTCCAAGGTGACAAGATTAATAAATCTATAATAACACTTAAAAACCATAACTTCATTAAGTAACCCTAATTTACTAGTTTGTCAATAATCATGTTTATACACACATCCAAGTGTGTACAAGTTTATAACCTTTTGTAAAACTCATTATTACCCATCGATATAAAATGTGTACAAATCCAATTAATTCATTGTTTCAGCAAAAATCCACTTTTAAAAAGTTAAACCATATCCTAATTGGTGATTTCACTACATACGCAACATCATATACATAAAAAAAACTCATAAAATGTAAAGTATAAAGTTTATAGAAGAACTTATGAGATTAAATGATGAATGATGAAAAATAGGTTGCTAAACCTTGTTTAGCCTTTAAACCCAAGCTTGACAATAGAAACCATATTTTCAAATAAACCTATTCTTCTTTCTTGATTAATACTTAAATATGGTTAACCAATGCTTGGAAACCTCTTAGAATATCTTATGAATGATGTGTGTAGGTGTGTATAGGTTGTAGAAAATTTGGTATGGATTATCCAAAGAGTGTGTTTGTTGCCGTGGCTATAGAGAAGCAAAAGGGAGGGTTTTTGCTTTGATTTTCACACTAGGAATTGTTATGTATGTGTTATCTTTTACTAGTTAGGCATTATATATCTTAGACTAGTCCAAGTTACTATCGAAAGGTAAAAAATTCGGCTCCAGGGTGGTAATTGGTCAAGGGACAAAGGGGAGGGTTTTGGGGAAAGTCTTGGTCAAATGTAGCCTAGTCTTGGTTTGCCATAATTAGAGATGTGTTGTACAAGATTTACTAGAAATTTTGGTGGCTAAATGTCCCCCATTACATACATATACACGAAAATAATGAGGGGAGGGGTGGAAAAATATTTTGGTCTTTTATTTAGTGTATACTTGCATTATTTTGATTAAGTAATCTATATAAAGTGTAGATGTACAAATGGAAAAGATGTAGACGTTTGTTAGTTTATTATTTTATGAACCATATGCCTAACATTGTTAACTTGGGTAAATTTTAATAAAACTTTGGGTATTGGGTACAGTTGTGGGTATTTGTTGAAGCGTAGAAATATTTTTGTGGTTCCGAGAATGCCTAAACTTAATTTATCGCGAAACGTAACCAATTTACGTAACCAATAAAAAAATAAAACATAATAAGTAAATTATTACTTTAGTAAAAATAATATATTGCTTGTTTGACGAAAACTTTAATTCGTTTGGTGTCCGATTTTAACTTTAACTATTAAAATTAAAAGTATACGCGTACGAGAATAGAAATAAATAGTGGATTAAATGACGTCGTTCATTGATAAAAAATACGAATTGTTACAGTCCTTCCCCGTTAAATGAGCCTTGTCCTCAAGGCTCAAGTTGCGACATTTGACGAAGGTACGGGTTCGGAGAAAAGATGCGGATACTTCATCCGGAATTGGTCTTTATGTTCCCAGGTATACTCAGCTCCTTGCCGAGAGTTCCAACGAACTTTGAAAATTAGAAAGCGGCTTTGCTTCAACCACTTGACTTCACGATCTATAATTTCTACTGGTTCTTTAACAAAGTTGAGTTTATTGTCAATGCGTATTTCCTCCAACGGAATTGCCAACGGTTCGTCAGATAAACACTTCTTTAGGTTGGATACGTGAAACGTATGTCGAACCCTGCTCAACTCTTGAGGCAGCTCAAGCCTATAAGCAATGGTTCCAACCTATCTGGGGTTTAGTTTTCCTCGTTTGCCAAAGCGTACTACTCCTTTCCAGGGCGAACCCTTAAGCATAGCTTAGTTGCCAACCTCAAATTTTTAAAGGCTTACGCCTCACCTCGGCGTAACTCTTTCTGGTGAGTAAGTTTGATAGCGAATTGTCCTAGGGCGGCTAGTGATGTGTCTTGGCTTCTTGGCTTAGGATTTGGTATAAGATGACGTCGAATTTATCGTAAGGTGGAGTAAAGGTCTGCCTAATTGTTATGGTTATAAATTTGATTAAAGTAAACGCGTCTTATGAATACGTACACAAAACTTGATATAATTAGAAGATGTTTCTTGATAAGAAGTTTTAAGGTGACTACTCTCAGCATGGGCATGGTCCTTCCTGAATTATACATAGTTGATCAGGCCATGTATAAATAAGGACTAACGATGCAATGCTCATTTTCGTCATAAATTGTGTTATAATATCCTAATAATTGTGGGAGTGATTTGTATAAAAACTTATAGAGAGTTAAAGTAGAATTGACATTTTCATAATATGTTAATTTGATAGATACTTGAAATTATTCAGTACAACAGAAATTGAAGCGGAAGTATAACAGAAATTTAAGCGGAAGTACAACAGAAATTTAAGCAAGAATTCCTAAAGGGATAAAGTCTAAGCATTGATATCATAAATTAACCAGGATAGTCGATATTTATATAATTGATCGATAGAAATAGATTTTGATATGTCAAAAGATAGACGTAAGAGATCGAATTTAAACCAAGTATTATATATATAAGATTATATATATAATGCAATAATGACAATCAGAAAAGTAAGTAAGGATCAGGGAATACGCGCGCGTGGATATCGGATAGCGATGAAGGATTCTGTATTTAAAAATGAAGGAAAGAAAATCTTTAAACTTTGTGGTTATAGACTAGGTTTTGAAAATGACCCAGTTCCCTATAACCTTGGCTCTGGTACCATCTGTAACACCCCCAAAATCAGGTCGCAGCGGAAAGGTAACAATGGGGTGCTACGTCAAAGTACAAAAATCAAGATATAGAAAACGACCTTAAATGGACGTTAAAAATAAGATTCATTCAATGTCATTACAAAAGATCAGAGTTTTCACGTTAGGTCCCATAGTTTTGATAAAAAGACATTAAGATTTTATAAGACAAAAGTTTCATTGAATTTAAGAAATCAGAATCCCTCTAATAGATATCCGTCACGGCTCCCATCCAAGCTTATGCCTCAGCACCTGAGATTAAAACATGCTAAAACGTCAACAAAATTGTTGAGTGAATTCATAGGTTTATCAGGAAATAGCGTGGACCACAAGATTTAAGTAATAGTAGACTATGAAACACATTCAATAGTCTAAAACATGTATTATTGCCCTAAGCTCATGACACCGAACCTTAACGTAATAAACTGTAATCAAACCAGTACTCGAGGTTTGTGCCCCAACACGGATACAGATGTTACAAAAACATCCTACGAATTTTCTCAATACAGATGTTGCCAAACATCCTACGAATTTTCTTCAAATGTTAAATGCGTCAATGGTCAACTAGAAACCACAGCCTAGACGGGGATGGTCAGTCCCGATAGATCTATCCATAACACTAGCGTATACCCAGCAGGTAATTAACGGTTCATGATAAAAGGGGACTTAAATGGCAATACGGTAACTTAGGCAATAATGTAATCAGGAAATAGCATACAGTTTTGAAAACACTTGTGTCCAAAGAAATCAAGCATGTAATCTCCCCCGTATTTAATAAAGCAAGTAGTAGAAAAAGGGGCTACGAACTCACAAAGTATTGAAAGGTAATTGTACTGTAGTAAAATATATGAGTTTGTAAAAGAGCATGTATTCCCCTCGCGGGTTTATAAAACATTAAAAAGATTGAAATGCGAGACTATGAACTCACCTTGAGTAAATGATAATCAACGAAGTATATCACAATAAAAATGCGTCACGGAAACAATCGAATGCAACCTAATCCAATATAGGTCGTATAAGTACTAATCACATTGAGTAATCTCTACCATGCATAAGTCTATTTAGCTAATCACCATCTAATTGTTTGAGTGAAAACATATTTATAATTGTAAAACATTTATAAATATCTGAATAATGTAATTATAGTTATTCCTGGTAGGGTATTAGTTACTCCTGGTAGTGTATTAGTTACTCCTGGTAGTTATAGTTTATTTTCTAAGTCTGACCCAACTATAATGACCCACTAAATCACATTTTCATGACTCGGGTTCTAAAGAGAATTTATGCGAAACGATATTTTGAACAACTTTCCAGTTCTGTCCGAGACCCGAAACTCGACCGAAATGGGCGAAAAAGCACTCGCATCAGATCTGATGCAGTGTATTAATTACCAAAAAGCCAGATTTTGCCCCCGCCTTACGACCCGTTATCACTCGCTTTTAGACTTAAAGAACCTCGCGGGGAAGTAAAACGACCTTCCGAACGACTTTCATGTTTCGGCCGAAGGCCGAAACGGACTCGAAAGTGCCGCAAATACCATCTTAAAATCCTGACAGAAACCACTAACTTAACAAATGCTGGATTTTTATACCTCGAATATATACCTCGTTTTCGCTCTAACTTTTTCGTTATAAATCCGTTTGACAAGTTTCTTACCTTTTCGGAATCGTCGTGAATCATACTACTTTATAAAAATATAAAATAATGTGTTATATATACGAATTTTGGACAGAATCTTTGAGTGACCTTGTTGAATCCATTTTTAACCTTGCTTTTATACCTTACTACTTTTGTAGTTAATCATTTTTACACCAACTTAATATGGTACAATACTTTCTCATCCCTTTTAACATGATATTAGCAATATCTCAACATATATAATAGTGTGCAAAATGATCATTACAAGTAAAAACTCCATTTACATGTTAAAAATCCTACATGGTGATTCAAGCTACAATAGAACTAACATATGCATAAAATGAATATTGAAAGAACATAAAGGGTTCTAGATGACCTTATGGTGTATAATGATGATGATCAATGTAATCTAAACCCTTGTTTAGATAAAAATCCAAAGCTTGCACCAAAGAAAACCCTAGTTTTCTTAAATAAACCTTAGCTTTCCAAGTGAAAACCCTAGCTTCCCTTTTCTTGATTAAAGCTTGAATATGGTTAACCAATGCTTGGAACCATCTTAGGATACCTTAGGATAGATGTGTATAGGAGTGTATAAAAATTAGTATGGATTGGGTTGGATCTTTGTTTCTTGCCGTGAGCTCAAGGAGAGAAAGAGAGGGATTTTGTGAAAATTTTACTAAGTGTTTTGTTCTATATGTGTTACTATACTAGTTACTTGACTGTATATAAGACTTTCTTTGGTCAATATCAAGTAAAACATATTCAACTAACATAGTGAGGGTTTTGGGGATTCTACTCTTGTGTTTGAGTCAATACAGTAAACTTACTAGCTAGGTATTAATGGGTCTTATGTGTACAATAGACCTCGTTGTAAAGAAAATGTGTTTTTTTTTTTTTCTTTTTTGGGGGGGACCACCTATTTTGTTGTTGCCGTGTGAAATGAGGGGGGAGGGCTTCTAGATGGATTTTGATCATTTACAAAATATCTAGTATCATTTTATACATGTTACTTGTTGTAGCTTTTAAATAAAAAGGTATTTACTTGAAGGTATACATGAAATGTTTTATTCTCTTATGAACAAAGTGAAAGTAATATTAACTTGGGTAACATTTAATAAAACTTTGAGTATTGGGTACAATCGTGGGTATTTGTTGAAGTGTAGAAAAGTTTTGGTGGTTTCCGGGTATGCCTAAACGTATTTTATTGCGAAACGTAAACACTTTACGCAATCAATAAAAATAAAATGAACAACGATCATAATTATTCTCAAAATAATTATTTAATACTTGATCGATGTAAACATTTAATCGTTTGATGCCCGTTTACATTGAACATTTATTTTTAGCGTACGCGATTTTACTTAATACATGAAATTACAAGCAAACGCGTACGACACTAAAAATAAATAGTAGATTTATCGACGTCGTCAATGACTTGAAAACACAGGGTGTTATAAGTACACAACCCAATCCTTGGTTTGATGCATCACAATAAACACGGAAATCTTCATTCCTTCAAGTAGCGTCCAATATTGGGCATTCGCACACGGATTCTTTAGAGTTTGAAAAGATTCTTCTGGCTCCACACCCCTACATACTTCTGATTTCTTCTCAGTTAACGAGGGTAGAGGTTTAGCTAATTTGGTAAAAATTCTGCGCATAAAACGTCATAATAATGGCTAATCCATAAAATTATCGAATATCAGAAGCGTCGCTAGGGGTCTTCAATTCTTTCTTTACTGCTTTATTCGCATGGGGTCAAAATGTTATACCATTCTCGGTTAGCAACATGACTAAGAATGTGCACCTTTTGCAACCCAAAATTCACACTTGGAGAATTGGCATACAGCTTCTCCTTCCTTAACAATTCCAACACCAAACCCAAATGAACTTCATGGTCTTCCTTCGTCTTTGAGTAGATTAAGATGTCATCGATGAACACAATAACAAACTTATCTAAGTACGGTTTACAAACCCTGTTCATCAGATCCATAAAAACTGCAGGTGCATTGGTTAGCCCAAAAGGCATAACCGTAAACTCAAAATGTCCGTATCGTGTTCGAAACGCCGTCTTAGGTATGTCATCTTCATGCACGCGTAATTGATGATATCCTGACGAAGGTCTATCTTGGAGAAAAATCGCGATCCTTGTAGTTGGTCAAACAAATCATCAATCCTTGGAAGAGGATATCGATTCTTAACCGTCAACTTGTTTAGTTCTCTATAATCGATACACATACGAAGCGAACCATCCTTCTTCTTGACAAATAATACTGGCGCTCCCCATGGAGAATGACTAGGTCGTATGAAACCCTTGTCTTGCAACTCTTGCAGCTGCCCAAACAATTCTTGCATCTCTGAAGGCGCTAAACGATATGGAGACTTTGCAATTGGCGTCGCTCCAGGAACTAGATCTATGCGAAACTCTACTTGTCATTGCAGAGGCAATCCTGACAAGTCTTCTAGAAACACATCTTCAAATTTACATACTACAGATATGTCGTTCAACTTCGGGTCAATCATCCTTTGCTATCTTAACGATTGGTGATCTACCGCACCCGTTCTCCCATGTACCCTAAGGATCCTACCATCCTCCACTGGTATTTCTACTACTTTATCATGACATACGATTACAGCCTTATGCTGGGACAACCAGTCCATTCCTATAATCACATCGAAACTTCCATGACCTAAAGGTATTAAGTTTATGCTAAACAGAGAACTTCCTAGTTTCTAATTTGCAGTCACAGATAACTCTATCTACTTCTACTTTCTTACTCAGCTACTTCTATCACATAACAGGTATTCACTAATACTAGTTTCACATTAAGTAAGGGCGCAAAATTTTCGTAAGATCGAAAATAAAATCGGCTCCAGAATCAAATAATACGGTAACAAAGTGATCATTCAGGAGATCGTACCACGTTACAACGTTAGGATCTGGGACTGCTTCACATTTGCATTCACTTTCAAGTTGTAAGCTCTTCCTCTTAATTTGGTTTCCATTTGCTCCTATAGTTTCGACTCTGCCTCTATAAGCCAAATGATTTCTAGTTTGTCTAGGCGCGCGATTTAACTTGACAGGTATACGAAAATGATTGGTTACCAGCACTCCATTGCACACTCTCGGATTGTTATTCTTTCTTTACAGCATTCACTGGAGCCGCTTGTCTTGGAGCCCGACAATCCTTAGCGAAATGACCCGGTTTCTGACAGTTAAAGCATAATCTGCACATTCTATTTTCTGGGTGGTTAGTATAGCACTTGGAACACCTTGGATAATATCCAACAGTCTCATTTCTAGTAGGGGCTGTCGCCACAAATCCAGTTCCCGTCTTTGCCTTCTTGTTGTCTTTCCAAAATCCTCCAGTCTTACTAGGCTCCTCCACTCCCTTTCTCTTATCACTACCCTTTGTCAAGGTACCACAGCTGACTGCTTCATCAGTAAGTATTCCAGCCTCAATATTGCAGTCTGAATGGTAGTTGGTTGGGGTTGCCCGTAGCTTCCTTAAATCTGAGGAAGCCAGTCAGCATGTTACTCTTAATTCGAGGATGTCTCGGTGTAATAAATGTGGGACAACTTTGGCCAACTCATTGTAATCTATCTGTGTATGCAACTATGAATGGCTCCCACCATCTTGTGATTCCAGAACTCATTCTCTAACTTTTCCATTTCATTACTTGGGCAGAATTCTTCAACCATTAATGCTTTAAAATCGTTCCATGATATAGCCATTGCAGCCACACGTCCTCTTGCTTGACATTGGGTGTTCCACCAAGTCAAAGCCTTATTCACTAGTGAGCTAGTAGTATATCTTACTTTTTGGTTCTCGGCACACCCACTGTTATCAATTACATTTTTCATTTTCTGTATGTCCAACGAAGTAAGCCGATATGGCACCATCCTTTCCCATTCTCTTCATTACTCCCCTTGGGATTGCAAGATTGGAATGTCTTAAAAGAACATCCGTTGTTCCCATCATTTCCATTTCCACCACCATTATTACCATTATTAGCATTATTCGTATTGTTAGCTACTTGAGTGATGATGGCTTGTAGTTGCTGCGCGATGACAGTAGCAACGTCGGGGTTCTCGCTGTTGTTGCTACTGCTAGGACCACTTCGTCGGTTTGGAGCCATTTTCTATAAGATATAAAAATTATATTCATTAGACGATATAATACGGATCAGGATCTCATCATACAATCAATAACCATATGCATACATACTACACACCAACAATAATCCATGTAATCATACTTGCAAGTCCACCTGTGTCGTGGCGCATGTATAATTATGTTGGCCACCATAATTATAGATGCCCCCCTTTCATAGTTGTACTCCCTCCTATAAAGACACTTCATACAATTAAATACACCACATAGCACCTTGAAACAAATAAACTCGACAAATAACACAAAGAATAATCCTAATAATCACTTTTATTATTAATACTTAAAATCCAACATCGAAAATAACATCCCTAACATGGCTCCAAACGCCGAAGAAAACAAACAGTTAAAAAGATCAACAACTAATTTGAACACATGGACAGTGATAGATGCACGGTCACGATCAGCTTTGTGCTTCTCCCAAACAGGCTTGCTTATTGCAGTAGACCTCAAGGTCTTGAATCCACCTTCATTCCCTTTCAACTTCATCATCGTCCTCTAAATAACCATCCATCATGTTACCATCAGGCTGGGATGTCGACGTGGTGCAAACTCATTCTGTCGACTCCTATGCTAAAGTTTGTGGTTGTTCTCACCAAATTCGTTACAGGTCGCGTTTCCTTGGTCGTTCCACTGACTCTTCTTCTGACGTTTCGTACCCTTGAAATGTTCCCGGAACTCTGGTGATAGTGCCATCCTTGGCAATTATCTTCGTTTCAAACTCCTGGATTGTTTTTCCGTCAACCTTCTTCAACGTCATCTTTTCTTTAACTTTACAAGGCCACATAGCAATGGGAACTCGAATCTTGCGGAGTGTTACACGTCTGACTTTTTGTTAATCCATCTACACGGAGTTGCAAAAGCACATGAGCACGATATTTTCTACGGATAGGAGGAGACATACTATAATAGATCACACAACATAGACTATATCAGGACACAGATCTCGAAATAACAAAGAAAACTGAACTTATATATATATATATATATATATATATATATATATATATATATATAGTATATATATATATATATTATATTATATATATATACTATATATAATTATATTATAATAATATATATATATATATAGTATATAGTTATATAGTATAAGGTACTTTATTAAAACTTTGGAAAATAAGCATAAATTAGTATTATACTTACAATAAGCCTAAATGCATCTATATGAGGGAACCTTAAGCTATAGTCTAGGCTCAACCACCTAGTTCTCTATAACCACCAGCTTTGATACTCAATATGTCACACCCGGCCAGCGGGGAAAAACGAGGCGTAACGTCATGGATATCCATCAAACATAATGGAGTCGAAAATAATGAGGAAACTCTAAAAGGCATAAATGAGTCATGGGACACAATGTGTCATGACGATATCAATAATTCAAAACAAAACATCATCTTGTATTAATGAAAGGAGTCTCACCAATACAAGGAAAATAAATTTACGATCCTAATAAAACCAAAACATCCAACAAAGGTTCATGCAAACATAACAAATAAAGGAGCGAACTCCCATGCAACCCTAGCAGTCTCTCTCTAGCCACTTCGCCTAACCTCATGATGCTCACCTGAAAATGATGCTAAAATACGTCAACACAATGGTTGGTGAGAGTCATAGGTTTAGGACACCAAATAAACCTTTAATTAAAATAATTTTGCTACGATTATCATAACATATCATGGCAGAACAATTTAAGCTAGTTATCACATAAACTCTCAAACAATTCACAATCAATCATAACGGGACGGAACGTGCCCACGATCCACAAACAACTGAGGTAATCCATTACCCTACCGATCAGAAATCCACACAGATTGGAGTTATTATTTCGACACATCCTGTTAGATTTGGAACGTTGTAGGGTCCACAAACTCCATAAACCAAACTCAAACAGATTTAGTGGATTCTTATTTTATTACTCCTAATTAGATTTGGAATAGGTAGAAGCACTACCCTCTAATCGGAACCACACAAAAATAGGATCTTATTTCAATCCTCCAATTAGATTTGGAATAGGTAGAAGCACTACCCTCTAACCGGAACCACACAGAAATCATAACAACATTAAGCATACTACATATGATAACCACATAAACGTTCATGCTCAGTAAAAACCCAAATTTCACAGGATTTAACACATCAAAAACATCTTTGCATCATTCAATCCAATGTAACAACATTTAATGTGTGTGGGACTATGAAATCAACTAGATGCTTTGCTTCAAAAAGGATATCCAACAAACTTCATAAAATTTTCACGAACAATCTAAAATTAAACCCATTATTAGTACCATCATTTAGGCCTTCAACCCAATATGATGTAACCTCAAATATGATGGATACTAGGCTATCTACTTGTCCTCATAATCATTTAAAACCTTTACCAATTCTTTCTAAATTTCATTTTTACTTAAATGCATACTCCTAAACTTTCTGGTTTTATGCAGAATGTTACTTTACGATGCGCGCCCTAAAGACTACTTAAACACTCCCATTAATTCAAACCAAAATTCCCCATGCTACATATATGTCTATGAACCTCTCATAGTATCCCAAAAGTCACTACCCTTTTATAAATACCCTTAGAAATTCATTATTCAAGGGTTTAAAATTCGTCACAGAATATGACCTTCTAAAAGTATGGGCATTAATTTACCAAATTGACCTCACTATGCTTAGCCAAATTAAAGAGAACACACAAAATATATGATCTAAACTACCCTAATGACTTAGAGCCCTAAGTCAATGTCTAAGTATTTTTAAGAAAAATAGATACAAAAGCTGAAATTCGTCTACTGTTTTATACACTATTTTGTAATGTACTTTGACCCACTTCCCAACCATAAAAACTTATGAGGCCGACTTTTCTAGAAAGTAGACTCTCTGAGGTTATCTCCAGTATATTGTAAATTATTTATTTGATCTTTATGACCGAGTTATGCTCGTTACAAAACTGCCTAACTTTCTGCAGTGAATTAAACATCTAATTCGAGTGATCTAAGCCCTAACGCATGATCATATTGCTAATTTAATTAATCTAATGATTAAACTAACATTATTATAACATAAAATTACTGGATATTACTAACCCTAATTTATAAAAATTAATTTAAACCCTAATCTATCATAATTAAGTTACTAGGATTATAAACAAACTATAATTAAAAGATCGGATTGTACCTTAAAGTGAAATCCTAAAATTTTTTTGTCTTCTCTTCTCCTTATCCTTATGGCCGGTCGAACTATAGGGTATGAGGAGGGAAGGGATTCATGAATTATATATATAGGCCTCCCTAGATGTGTTTTAGTTTAAGTCTAATTAGTTTTTGATTAGGATTAGGACTTAAATATTTTTTTTTCTCTTCTAGCCCTACTCGGCCGAATACCCTTTATTTCTTTTTTTATTCATTTAATTAATATTACACCCTTTTATTATTTATTTTCCTTTAATTTTTATAAAAACCTTAATTAATTTGACTATACCTTTTTGCATAAACGCAGTTTACTACCTTCCTAAAAATAACTTTTCATTTCCAACCTAACTTTCTAAAAATAGAAATTTTACATTTTCTTAATCTAACACTTAAACGCTAAACCTATCTTAGATAACTAACACAAAATACGTATACGTATATATATACTTACACAATTAACTTGCAACCGCTCAATTATCAGAAATCATTTCCTTGCCATTAAAAATGAACGAAATGAACTCAACAAATTTTCCCATCATTCTAATCTTATTGAGATGATCACACTCAATAGATTGATTACCAATATCTCATAAACACATGAAAACACATAGAATCACATAAACCATACTTTGCAACAGACACATAAGTCAACACTAACGGTTTGACTAACCTTCTCAAGTCATGGTTGTCACAAAAACTACCTAGTTCTACGGGCGTTAGGTCTATGTTGAACGGGTGGTTTAAGAAATTTAAAGTGCAACCCCGCATAATGGTGTCTATCCTGACTGTTTTCCCATCTGCTAGTTCAACATCATAACTATTTTCTAATAGAGTTGAGGCGATGTTAATAAGGGAACTAAATGCAGTAGATATAAAGCTTCTATCGGCACCAGTGTCGAATAAGATAGATGCATAGTGGTTGTTTAAGAGGAACGTACACGGGATGACATTGGAGTCTGGGGTCCCTCGATGCATTCCCTTTCTTCTCTGTATTCCTAACTGCATACACCCAACCTTGTGCACTCCCATTTCCCACATCCTTATTCTTCAACTTGGGACAATCCTTCTTGAAATGTACTGGAGCTCCACTTTTAAAACAACCATTCCCTTTGGGATTTGTCCCATTGCCCTTCTGAGTACTAGCACTTTTGTCCTGTTTCCAGAATCTGTAATCGCGACAAGTTGCCCTACCTTGTTCACTTCTCCTGTGGCACTTCATGAAGTACACGATCCATTGTGATGAAAATGGCACTTGGTGCACTTGGGCAAAGATCCCCCATACGACTTCCTTTCACCTATCCCCATATTATAGACCTTGGCGACATTCTGCCTCTTGAAGGGTTGTTGTTGTTGACCATGGTTGTTTCTAGATGAATCATCAGCTTTTCTTTTGTTGTCAGTCTGCCTTTCCACAAAGGTGCGGAGTTTCTGATCCATAAAGTCGTTGGCCAACTCAATAGTCTCATCTAACGTCTTAGGTCTGGAAGACTTGACACTTCCATAAATGTTATCGGGGAGTCCACTGATGTACTTATCAATCTTCTCAGTTTCATTAGCAACAAACTTGGTACATATCAGGGTTAGCTCTTGGAAACGTTCAGTGTATGTTGGAACATCGTTCCCTTTCACCTTTAGGTTCTACAACTTGACTTCTAGCTTCTTGATTTCACCCTGCGAACAATACTTGTCCGTCATTTTCTTCTTGAGTACTTCCCAAGTCATTGAGTATGCATCAGGACCTAAGGATCTTATCTGACTATTCCACCAAGTCAAAGCAGCCCCTAACAGAGTGCAGGTGGCAAACTTAACCTGATTTTCAATAGCACAACCACTGATATTGAACACTGATTCCATCTTTTCAATCCACCGGGTTAAACCGACAACGCCTTCATTTCCTTTAAAGTTCAAAGGTTGACACTTCATGAAGTCAGCGTAGAAACAAGGGCGCGCAGTTTGCACGTTCCTTCGGTTATCCCCGTGTGAACTGTGGCTTCCATCTCCATTAGTGGAGTTTCGCAGAAGAGCTTGATCAATCATAGCTTGAACGGATTCCGGGGTCATGTTGTTTGGGTTGGTGTTGTTAGGAGTGGTATTCGGTCCTCGTCTTGTCGCAGGTGCCATGATTCGTCTAAATCATAAGAGACAAAACGTGAGGTCACAATCATAACAAGATATACAATAATTTACAGATGTGATATCAACACAAGAGAGGTATATAGTACAACATAACACATCTATTTCATTTATAACTTGAAAATTTTTACATGAAATAGTTTTCGTTACACAAATATAATACAAAAGATCTAAGTCCATGCTAGCGGGGAAAAACCCTTAAATACTTAACATGCCGGTACAACGACCTAGTGACTCGCGGGTTCTTACCCCTTTTTATATACCAATAAATATAAATAAATATAAATATACAACAAGGATCAGAATCCACGAAATCAATGAAACCGGAAGTAGTATAGAATATTTCCGGGTCGTTATGTCCCAACGAGGCTTGAATGGAAAATCGAAAGACGAATTGATAATCGATGTTTGAATATGACAAGGAATGATTGGGTACTAACACTAATAAGCAAATGCACGAGAAGAGAAGCAAGGAAAATAAGCTAGACGCAGGAATAAAAAGCTGGAATGGTAAAAAAACTAAAAAATGTTATACTCAGTCAGAATAAGTTAGACTAACTTAAAAAGCAATTCTAAAAAGCAATTAAACTAAGTTAAGCAGGAGAGACTTAACAGTACTAACAACAGTACTACCAGTACTAACTTGGAGTTAGTACTGCTAGCTTTGAGTTAGTACTGCTAGCTTAGAGTTAGTACTGCTAGCTTTAACAGAACACAATGAAACAAGAAATAAGCAAACAGGCTAAAACAGATATTTAACTACCCCTAATAAGCACTCAGACATAAGAATAAGCAACTAGAATAAACTAGAATGGCAAATAAGCTAAAAAGCTACAAACTGACAAACTCTTGAAATTACTTTTGAAAAGGCAAATAAGCTTAACTAAGCTCTACTAAAGACAGTAAACGAAAATGGGCTTGATCTACTCTAAAAAGCTAAGGAAATCTTAAATAAGCAGAAATAATAAGCTGATAAGCTAAAATGAACTAACAGTTTTAACTACCAGTACTAACTTAGAGTTAGTACCGCTAGCTTTAAGTTAGTACTGCTAGCTTTAAAATCCCAAAAGAGAACTAGCAGTACTAACTATGGGTTAGTACTGCTTGTTCCAAACAGCTCTTAAAGTTTTCAAAAGTCATTCTGTTTTTTATATTTCAAGCTTATTTGAACTTAAATTGTTAAAAACAGATTATCAAATAACAAAATAAGATACTTATAAGCAGACTTCAATCAAGAATAAGCACTTAAACAAGTGATATCACAATCTAACAGTGTTAACTAAACATACTACCAGTACTAACTAAGAAAGTGACACAAACTATTTTTAAACTAACAACTAAGCAGGATAAGCACTAAACATCATGATAAAGCATAAATAAGTAAGTATAGGTAACAAATAAGCACTATAAGCAGTTCTACAGTAGATAAGAAAAGTAAGAAAAAGAGCAGGACTTACAACCCTGCTCAAAAACAGGGCTAAACCAAGAATATTCAGCTCTAGCTTGTATAAACAAGATAAGTAGTGTCAATAAGCCCATCCAGAACTGGCTTATAATCATTAAAATAAGCTGCCTAGTGGTTTATTTTGGAGTGATTTTTTTTTTTTCTTTAAACTAATTATACTTTATAGTTTTACTTTAATTAAAGCTGTCTTATTAACAAAATGTATTGAGAGTGCTTTTTTGATCATATTAAAATACACAATTAAGAAAACTTAACACTTGGAATTATAAATTGACTTAACTTCAAATTTTGCATTGAATGAAACTTTGACAAGTGTACAAAGTTGAATAGTAAGCTGTAAATGACTTTAAGAACTAAAATAAGCTAAGTTATATTGAAAATTAAGCTAAGATATTCTAAGATTAAAAACTAACTATATATTTTTTTTATCAACGGCTTACAAAAGGCTCTATTTATAGCCGAAGTCTTCTCTTCTTGGTCCTCTTACTTGTGCTTCTTTTGTGAGAGTTTCATTAGATATTTTTGTTGTGTGAGGGACTTGATAAAAGTAATCTCAGCCATTCAATCTTTTTGTGCTTCTTTTTGAGTCATCTAAACCATCTAAATTATTTGGAAATGGTGAGGTGAATTGCCAACATTGGCATATTATAAGTTAAGTGGGGGGGGGGGGGCTGGGATAATAGTAGAGTGGTTGAAATTATTTATCCAGGGTGTTGAGTGGTTTGCAGGGTGGTAAAAGTATTGGAAGATCATCCCTTAGTTGTACCTGGTTTTTGTTGGGCGGGGAAAATGGTTTTGGGGTTAAGTTTGGCAGCTTTTGCCCCTCAAGGTTATACTCACCGTTTGTTGTAATTTCCGCCATTGTCTTGTTATTCTAGTAAATACAACTGTGTTTGAATTTTAGTCCCTCAAGTTGTATTTTTTTCACTTGGTTGACTTTTGACTTTGTCGGGGTTGATTTTCTGACTTTGACTGACTTTGGCTTCGGTTTGACTTTGTCTTTTCCATTCCGTGCTCGGCTTTGTTTATTTTTGGCTTTTTTTTGTCCTGTTCTTGAATATCCGTTTCTTGCATAATACAAATGCAAAACATACAAATACGATGTATTTTGGTACGTTTTTAGTCATTTAAGTCCGTTTAATGGAAAATGGTATGTGTAATTAAGCACATACCAAAATCCCCCATACTAAGGTATTGTCATGTTCTCCACAATGTTATGAAGTAGTAAACACTCTAGAAAGAAAAATAAGAATCTCGAACCCCCTCAACTAATTTCCTAGAAAAGTGTTCGTCAAGGGGAACTAAAGAATCAATAGCTTCGACAAGTCCCGTTTTCACCAATTTTTTCATATGTACACTAACTATCCCTAATATTTTTGGTCTTTTTTCTTTTCTTTTCTTAACTACCTGTTTGAATTCCTTTATTATAACATTACTGGGATCATAGAATGAGAAGCGCCCATAGAATAATCTACGGATGTCCTAACGGATAAATTCATCGTCCTCGATTTTTCACTAGTTCCAAACCAAGCAATTAAACAAGATCATTTGTCAATATAAGTCTAATGTAAGAAACTCATTAATTATGAATTGTGATCTTTTAACTCCCAACATGTGGGTATATGATTTAATGTGTGTACTCATTTAACCTCAACCATAGATTAACTTATTTCCATAGTCGTAATTCAAGATGAATCATGACTCAAAGCAACAACTTATTAGGTCCTTGTGACTTGATTTCTAAATGTAACTTGATTTTAAAGAACGAAATTTTAACTGTAGAACTTTTTGCAACATCTTCATCATCATAATCATAAGTTCTTAAAGCTAGGAATGCGTTGCTTAGTTTGAACACCTACCTAGGCCTCGCTCCCTGGTAGGATATCACAACCAACGACCGGTGTTCTTAGTTTGAAAACCCACCCCGTTGCTAGCGTAGTGGGAAATCACATCAACACCTTTTACTTCCCTAATATGGCTTAAGTAGTAGGTGTCTTAGTTTGAACCCTCACCTAGACCTCGCTTCCTGGTGGAGATATCACAAACACACAAATTCTAGAAAGTAAAGATGTCTTGTTTGAATCACAACCTCCGTGGTTAGCGGAGTGGGATATCACGACACATCTTTACTTGCTCCATATACTCAAATGTATGCTTCATTGGCATAATTTCAATATTCATGCATTTTTGCATTCATATTTCATTCATGCTTCTTTGGCATTTTAACTTTCAAATTACTAAGAACAGAAAAACCTCGCTTTAAAGAATCAAGTTACAAATTTGAAGCTTTTTCTAAAAACATCGATTGACTTAGTTGAATTGAAATGAGCACGTATGATTAGGTGGATTAGAAGCTAATGGGAGAAAAAGCCACAAGTTACTCATATAAGTTTTTAGAAGAATCTTGCTCAGCACATAAACTTATATTTAACTCTATCACTTCTTGTTCTTCACCTTATTAAAATTCGAAGCAATAGAATTCGTGAAAGCTTAGCCTACAAGCGGTAAGTTGAGGAACTAGCTAGGGCTCAACACGCCCGATCGAGTCAAAAATTATTCTCATTCTACCCATTAGGAAAGTCGAAAACTGTGCAAACAAACTATTTTATTTTTGAAAATTTTTAAATTTTTTCATTTTTTTGGTATTTTTGCAAAAAATTGGTGGTAAAAACGGGATTACATGATAACAACGGCTGCAGGCAAAATCAAATCGAAGATCCCCCCCATACTAGAACTAAACATCGTCCTCGATGTTTTGAAAGGGGCACCTACGTAAATCTAAGGCCGTTTATTAAGTGTGCCAAAAGATAAAAACGTTAGTCGATTAGATTAGGATATTGGATCCAAATGAAGTGAGGTTGTGAAACTCTTGTGGATGAAAGACAAAGCAGAGAGCACGGAGAGTCTTCTCAATCAGGGCCATCCTGGACAATTAACACAAAAAACGGAAACACGGGTAATGGAAGAGGCGAGCCTCTACACAACAAGAAAACACTTATTCATTTCTACGTAATACTATGATAAGCATGGGGTGCCTCCCACGAACCGCTTGTTTAAGGTCGCTACGCTTGACCCGTCCCCAAATTTATTGGTCCATGGGGAACGTCAGGAGATCCGGGACTACCAATTATGGTGTGTCCCCTCCAAAGTAGTGCTTTTAATACGATGACCATTCACTTTGAAATTTGGCCCAGAGTTTTAGGATAACTCGACAGTGCCATATGGAAAAACTTTGCCTGAGAAAATCTTTAATCTAGAGTTAAAGAGGAGCGATCTCGTTCCACCGAAGTTGAAAACGTGTGGTTTTTGATATTTGAGTCATGGATTTTTTTCCTTTTGTTTTCTCTTTATAGATCAAAGAGTTTTCATAAGCATGATCACGAAGTTCATTAAGTTCATTGAGTTGAACTTTTCTGTGATCACCCGCGGTTTTGATATCAAAGTATGTATGCTTAAGGGCCCAGTAAGCTTTGTGCTCGAGCTCAATCGGAAGATGACATGCCTTCCCGTACACTAACTTATATGGAGTACACCCGATGGGTGTTTTGTAAGCTGTACGGAAAGCCCAAAGTACGTCATCTAATTTATCCGACCAAGAGGCACGATTTTCGCCCACGGTCCTTTCAAGAATTCGTTTCAAACCACGATTGGATACCTCAACTTGTCCACTTGTTTGTGGATGTCGCGGTGGAAGAGACGTTGAGTGACTCCGTATTTAAGCATGTCTTTGCTAATGGTCATTGCAAAAATGGGTTCTGCGATCACTTATGATTGCACGAGGGGCACCGAATCTGGCAAAGAGAGATTTAAGAAATTTGCAAACAACTCGGGCGTCGTTGGTGGGGAGCGCTTTTGCTTCAACCCATTTTGATAAATAATCAACGGCCACGAGTATATATTTGTTCCCTCTTGATAGAAGGGAACGGTCCCCATAAAATCAATGCCCCCACATGTCATAGATTTCCGCAAACTTGGATAGATGTTTTGTGGTCTCATCTCGTTGCGAAAGTTTTGCCTTGACGTTGACAAATGTCACACGGGTGACAAAGTCCATGGGGCATCCTTGTAGATCGTAGGCCAATAAAATCCTGAATCAAAGATCTTTTTAGCGGTGTAATTGGCACCGTAGTGTCCCCTGGTGGGTCCACTGTGGCAAGCTTTAAGAATGTCAAAAGCTTCTTGCCCCGAAACTACAACGACCGAATACTTGATCGAACATATCTTAAACAAGAGGTGGTCGTCCACCAATAAGTAGTGTTTGATGTCTTTGAAAAATCTTTCTTTTATGCGAGCACGACATCCCTTTGATCACAAAATTCCTCGCATGGTAGTTTGCAATATTGGCAAACCATCGGTTGGCATTATCAATCACAAGAAAGGTAACCCATCCCAAAGTGTCTCGAGAGGAATTGTTTACTGTAAATTCCTTCTTTCTCGAGTTCCACTTTGATTGTGGATTTTCAGTTCTGGAAAGGTGGTCTGATGGCGGAGATTTTATGCTCCTTTTTTATTCACGGTAACGACATCAAATTCTTTGGAAGCAGCAAAATCCACGGGAGCAATAAAAAACTTGCTTAGCATCCTGGCTTAGAAAGCATGGTTATTGAGAGTCCGAATGGTTCGTATACACTATGCTTTTGGACAAGACAAGATATGGCCGGAATTTCTCGAAAGCATACACTACGGCAAGTAATTCTTTTTCCGTTTGTGTGTAATGTGCTTGAGCCTCGGTTCATATGTTTTGATTGCATAGTGTTATCGGTTGGAAGTGCTTGGTTTACGTTGCCCTTAGGACAGCCCCAACAGCAAAATCACTTGCATCACACATGATTTCAAATGGCAAGTCCCAATCGGGGGCAACTAGAATTGGAGCCTGGGTTAACTTCATCTTAAGGGTTTCAAATGCTTTAATGCATTCCTTTGAGAAGATAAACGGAGTTTCTTTTTCAAGGAGGTGGGTCATAGGCCGGGCAATTTTGGAAAAATCCTGAATAAATCGACCGGTTAGAATCGGCGTGACGAGAAATGAAAACTGAAGAATACCTTCACGGTTGTGGAATTGAGGCAATTTGGTTAATGTCTTCAACTTTTGTTCATCAATCCCGATCCCGGATTTAGAAATATTCTGGCCAAGGACTATGCCTTCTTTGAGCCATAAAGTGACATTTTTCCAATTTAGCACTAAGATTGGTGTCTTCACACCATTGGAGCATTTTTGTCTAAAATGGGAAAGGACAAGAGGAGAAAAGAATCACCAAAACTCGAGAAATCATCCATGTAGACTTCCATGGTTTTCTCAATATATCATGAAAGATTGCAACCATACACCTTTGGAACGTGCCCGGTGCATTGCATAACCCAAAAGGCATGCGACGATAGGCAAATGTCCCGTAAGGGCAGGTGAAGGTAGTCTTCTCTTGATCAAGTGGGTTAATTGGGATCTGAAAGTAGCCGGAGAATCCGTCCAAAAAGACAATAATACCTCATTTTCGGCTAATCTTTTAAGCTTATGATCCTTGAATGGATAAAGGGAAATGGTCTTTACGAGGATTGCTTCATTGAGTTTTCAGTAATCGATGAAACTCGCCATCCTGTAACCAACTAGTGGGTATTAATTATTTTCTTCATTTTTCACCCACGGTTATGCCTCCCCTTCTTAGGGACACAATGAACGGGATTACCCAGGGATGTCAGATGGACTAGGGTTAAATTAACCCGGCCATCTTTAAAGAAGTTTGATAACTTCTTGCTTAATAACCTCATGGATTTTGGGGCGGTTAACTCTTCTCTGATGTTGATCTGGGTTTGGCATTATCTCCATCAAAATCTTATGGGTGGCAAAGACATGTGGAATATATCCCCTTAATAGCAGAAATCTTCCAAGCTATGGCATGTTGTTTGATGTGACTTAAGGAACTTGATTAGGCTGTCGGGGTTTTATCCTCTCTTTTAAGTTTTTAGCATATTTGACGGGTAATTTGTCATCACCCTCCAAAAATGCTATCAAGATGGATGGTAAGTCTTTGAGTTCTAGGGCGGGGGGATCTTCACATGAATGATTTATACCTTTTTAGGCACAATTAATTTCACAAACTTGGTGACGGAAGGGAGATTTGGGGTCACTATTGATCAGATCTTTACAATTCTCAGAGTAAACCAGTATCTCCCTCAGAATATAGATGCCCGTCTACCACATGGTGGTATTGATTCATCATGTTCAGAAAATTCGTTCTGATCTCTTCCATTAGAAAATCACCTTCACTCCGAAGGGAGTGAAGATGGGAGAGCGAGACTCAATCTTTAAGGTCTGAAGTAGAAGTGGGCTTTTGCCACTTTCAGATTTTTTAAGTACTTCCATTTGAACATATTCTTCACAAGCTAATGTCAATAACATCAACTCGGTTAAAACGTTTCAATGATATTGTAGGAGAAAGTCTTAGTATCACCAACTTTGAAGGTTACGGATTGGTCATCATGCCTAAGGGTCATTTGTTCATCGTGAACATCGATCAAGGCACGTACCGTCCTCAAGAAAGGTCTTCCTAAGATTAGGGGAAACCGAGGATCGGCAAGTAATCAACGACTACAAAAATCGGCCAGGAAAGAAGACGTTCCTACTTTCACGTAAACATCTCTTGGCGTGCCGGTTGGAGTAGAAATCGTATATCGGTCGGGCAAGTTCAAGTATCATTCGGGTGTTGGTCAAAGATGGGAAGTCTTGTTCTGTCCAAATGGAGAGATGGCATTAGGTTGATGTTGCACCGAGATAGGCCTATGGTAAGCATTCTAGTCGTCTCCTGGAAAAATCACAAGGTATATAAAGAATTTGCCGGGGGTCTCCAAGTTTCTCGGGAATCTTTTTTAGGATAACCGCCCGAGCAATCTCGTTTACCGGTGTCTTTGTCAACTCAATATTTGTCCTTGTCATTGAGGAGCTTTCTAAACATTGGTGCAAATTTGGGCATGTGCAGGAGAGTGTCCGCGAAGCTTAGTCTTTGAAGCAACAACGGGCTCACCAATTGGTCATCACGTTGGACCACTGGAGTGTTTTGGATGTTTTCGGTGCTTGGTTTGCACCGTATCCTTCGTACCTCGGGTTCATATTCCTTCTCTTTTATGAGGAGAGAAGAAAGTTGAAGGTCCAATTATAGGAAACCACTGCGGTAGTGAATTTGCTTTCACATTCACCTTTCGGGTTTTGCAATGGTCTTGTTGGAAGGGAGAACCCGAGCCCGAAGTAGAAGCGGTATTACTATTCATGAATTTGGTGATCAAGTCCGTTATATTTGCCATTTGATTTTGCATATTTTGCATAACCGCGTCATTAGCTTTGACGTAGTTATCAAAATCGGGCTTAGACACACCTGGTGCTGGTGGAACTGGAGCTTGAAAAGTCGGGGGTTGATTAATCTGGGGTTGGTAAACTTGTCCTTGATTGAAATTATTACCCTGATTTTGGTTAAAATTGTTCCCCCAATTTTGGTTGAAATTGATCCCCCGATTTTGGTTGTTTTGATGGTTTTGCATTATGGAGAGGAAAAAAACCGGGAGGTCGAATTTGGTTTGCGACCATCTGAGGTCGTAACTGGCATTCCCTTGGTTGTAGTTAACTGCGGCGGCTTGTGACACGTATTCTTGGATATTGTCACGATAAATGTTGCCATCGGTGGCTGGACAATTTTGGTAAGAATGACCACCCCCGCAAGTTACACAACTTTGCTCGACTGCTTTTACAGGAGCGGGAGCTGGAGTTTGGTTTTTCTTATCAAGAATCAATGCTCTAACCATATCTTTCAGCTCAGCAACATCGGATGAAACTGCTGGGGTAGAAGAGCTCGTACTCACTTTGGAAACAATGGCCTTGCTTCGTGATTGACAAACTTTGGACTTGCTCTCGATGATTTTTAGGCATTCTCGAGGATTTGTATGCCCAGGGAAGTTACCTCCCGCCAGGCGGTGTTCAATGAATCCTGATCATTTGAATTTAGGGCATTATAGAATGTATCGAGTTGATGCAATTCTGAAAACCCATGATGCGGGCATCCCCTAAGAAGATCATTGAATCGGTCCCATGCCTCGTAAAACGTTTCATCAAATTTTTGTTGAAATCTTGTGATTTCATTTCGAAGATTTGTTGTTTTAGAGGGAGGGAAAGGAATTCTGTAATGAATTTCGAAACCGGGTATTCACATGAAGAATCGATTGAGGGGGTTCTTTTTCAAGCCAAATCCGGGCTGCTCCCTCGAGGGAAAATGGGAAAAGCATAAGCTTAACCGACGTACTCGGGACGTTCGGGAACTTCATCGTAGAAGTGATCTTGTTGAAATATCGGATGTGAGCATGAGGGTCTTCTTTGTCATGTCCAAAAAATTGCTTGTTTTGAACAAGATTAAGTAGACCATGCTTGATCTCAAAGTTGTTCGCGGTAATTTCGGGAACAACGATCGCATCCTCGTAACCCAGTAATTGCGCCATAGTACGATTATCGTCCATCGTAACTATGGGAGGATTGAAAGTTTCTTGATTGTTATTTGGTTTCTCAAGATTTGGTGATTCAACAGAAGTTTGTCGGACTTGTTGTTGTCGACGTTTACGGGCTTGAGAACGAGTGCGCATGCACAAAATAGAAATTTAAAAAGAAAATTTACACTAATTTTTTTGGTTTTTCAATGATTTATTCACAATTGATTTTAACGGACAATGAGATAAGACAACTTCAACCAAATAATCTACTTACTTCACGGTAGCTCTCAAAAAGATAAACGCACAGGTGAGCGAAGGAGTAGGAATAGCGCGAAGCTTATTTCTCCTTTCGGGTCGTAGTTCCTCGGAACAACCCTCCTTATACCCACTTTTTAGTTTGTTTAACTTTTCAAGGTGAGCCGTACGTCGTAAGAGACACAAATGACAAGTTTTTAAATCTTTTGTTCGAGTTGGGAACCAACAAGTTCACCGGAAGTTATTATGATAATACCTCAATTGAGAATATTATATTTTGGTATTTTTACCAATTTGTGAATTTTATTTCTTTTTTTATGGACAATGTTTTTATATTTTTTTTGTTTTTCTTTTGTTTTTATATGATAATTATACTAATAAAAGAAAGTGAAAAATATTTTTGTACTTTTTATATTTTTATAGAAGAAAATATTCACAGCTTCAAACACAAATTGTCAAACGTAACGATAATCGTTTTTCACAGCCTCCCCGGCATGATTGAATTCTAAACTACACCTTAAAATATATATAATATAAAATATAAAATATATATAGTAAGAATAGTCTAGAAACAAAATCAATAAAACCGAGAAGTAGTATAGAATGTCCCCGGGTCGTTTATCCCCAACGAGGCTGGACTGGAGAATCGATACAGTCGGAAGATTGGAGTTTTTGATTAGAGAAATGAATTTGAGAGTGCTGGAAAAGCTAAATCAAACAATAAATAAACAAAACTTTTAAAAGAAAAACCTAAAAAAAATATGAAATAAGCTAGAAAACGAGACACGAATCCCTAACAAGGGGCAAAAACCTAAAATCCACTCAAAATAAACCCAAACGAAAGAAATTTTTCACTTCTCAACTAACTCTAGAGAACTAATAACTAAGAATGAAAAAGACGAGACCAGAAAAACGGAGGTCGTTTGACCCAAAAACGAGTCAAGACAAAAACCGCACCCGAGCCCCGTTCTTTAAAAATAAAAAAGTTACAAAAATGTCCCTACGAACATTTTTATATTTTTCCTACGAACTATATGATTAAAGAAAATTTTCTAAAAAAAAGAAAAATATTTTTTGATATTTTTTGTATTTTTTATGAATTTTTTAAACTTTTAACTAAATTAAATTATAAAAAATACTAAACGTCTTTTAAAAATTCTGAAAAATTTACCTAAAATACTAGATACTATAACTATCCTACGAAAAATAAGAAACCAAAAATTGGCTTATAAATAAGCCCTAAAATAAGCTGTAACAGCTTATAGCCTAAATGGGTGAAAATGTGGTTAAATAAATAACCACTTGGGACTTTAATGAAAAAGTCCCAAGGGCGCAGCGGTAAGTGTTGTGTTATAAGAGGGGATGTATCGAGGGTAGAGGCCCGGGTTCGAGTCTTGCTCACCCGGGTCACCCCTTGTCTTCCCCTTTTTTTTTTGAAAAACTTTGTGAACCAAAGTTGTTAAGCTTGATGAGCTTAACAATTTTCAAAACTACAACTTTTTGTAAAAAGCTAAGAATAAGCTGAAAATGAGCTTTTAAGTCGACAGTTTTGCTTAAATGAGCTTAAAGGCTTAAAATGTGGCTAAGTCTTGGACATTTTGGGCAAATAAGCTAAAGTCTAAATTGATAAGCTGAAAGCAATAACTAACCTAGCTCAAATAAGCACTAAAAAAACTAAAATAAGGCAACTGAATAAGCTGAAAAGGCTAAGCTAGACAGAAAAGCTTAACTAAGCTTTGAAAGGCAAAAGGGCAAGGTCTTGGCTGTTAACACTCAATAAGCTAAGAAAATAAGAAAATAAGCCTACACAACTAACTACACAAACAAAATAAGCTACTAGGAACAAAATGAAGCAAATTAAATAAGCTCAATAAGCCAAAAATGGCTTAATACCCACAGCAGTACTAACTTGGGAGTTAGTACTGTTGGTGTAAATATGGGCTTAAAAACCTTAATAAGCAAAGGAAAAAGGGGAATAAGCTTTCTAAGGCAACTCACACAACTAATAAGCAAGTAAGGGACTGAATTCACAAACTAATAAGCCCCTAATAAGCTAGAAAGAAAATAAGCAATCACTACACTATGCTTAAGCAAAAACAGTCAAAGGGCTTCTTAAAGCTTAAAAATAAGCTATCAAAAGAGCCTCTTAAGGTCTGAAACTAAGGAAGCTTATCTGAGAGCTTATTGGCTCTTAAGATAAGCCAAAAGCTAAGGCTAAGGGCCACTAATAAGCTAGAAAAGAGTGCTTAAAACTAGGCCCCTAGCACCAGGGGAAAACTAAGCTAAAACAAGGGCTTATATTGACAGCTTAAAATAAGCTGTCAAATAAGCTCAAATAAAAAAGCTAAGTTAAAACAGATAAAGAACACCAAGAAAAGAACTTGTGCACACTTTTTTAGAACCTAAATCACTAAATTACCTGCTGAATTTGGAGAATGAAAAAGGGCTTTTTCCTTTGAAAAAATGACACTTAACTTTTTTGGCAGTTTTGACTCAACAAGTCAAAATGACTCAAGGACTTTTCACAGCTTGTTTTAGACACTCAATGACACACTTTTTGAACCACAACTCAAATTTACAATGGCTTATCCAAATAAGCCATTGATTCTCTTTTTAAAAACCACCACATTTTTACATGAGACACTTTAAAAAACTTGAAAAACAAGATTTTAGAAACTGATAGAAAAAACCTTTTAAAAACAGACTTAAACAAGCTTAATACTTAAGCTAAAGTTAACCAACTTGACACCAACCCATTCAAATCTTGTTTTGACCCGTTTTCATGCTTAACCCAAACACCCCTTTATATTTTAAAAATGATTTTAAAACACACTAGAACTGTTTTAAGCTAAAAAATTTCAAAGACTACTACTAATTAAGCACTATTAAGCAATAACAACATAAAAAGCTAAACAAATAAGCACTTTTAAAGACTGAAAAGCTAGTGACATAAATAAGCTAAATTAGGCAGTTTTCACTCAAATTGCATGAAAATGAAATGAAAGCACTAAAAGGCATACTTTAAGCATTAATGAGCACAAATAAGCACAAAAGAACATTAATAATTCCCGGCACTAGGCTAGAGCCCAGGAGTGATAAGGAAAGTCTGGAGGTGGAGATCACTAATGATGAAGAGGTGGAAATTACTAATGTTGTCATACCTGTGAATGTTAATGAAGAGGAGGAAGAAATAACTGATGAAGTGTATGAATTAAAGCGAAGGGAGAAAGGGAAGATTGTAGAGGAGTCTAGGAGTACACCATTCCCCACACCAATTAGATCTCCTAGGATTCATACTGATCTCGTATCTTCGGATACTGAGAAACTCCAGGAATTGACGGTAACTGATACTAAAACTACACCATCATCAAGATCACCCAGCACCAACTTATCTAAAACAAACCGACTTCTATCTTTATTCAAAGCCAAACCTGCTCGTTTCAAACGATACAAGAATTTCTTTCAGGAGTTACAGGGACGTTATACATATTTGTTTGAACATCTGAAAGCAAGGTTTCTGTCAAGGAAGTCATTTGATACTCTTGCTGATCATCTCCAAGAAGTAATGGTCGAATCATTACCCACTATGGTAGATACGCATATTAAGGAGCAAGTTAAAAAGCAAGTTCCTGAGCAGGTTCGAGATCAAGTTCCAGTGTATGTTGCGGAAGGGCTGATTCTGGAAAGACAAAAGACTAAAGAAGAGATGGAACGGATGATTGCTAAAGCTATTTTACAAGAGCGTGGGAATATACAGGCTGAAATTTCCTCACAAATTCAGAAAGCTATTGATAATCACATTCCTTCTCAAGTTGATGCGTTAGTAAGAAGTTATATGTCTGGACATATTCTTCATGTTCATCCAGTTTAATCACAAACACTCTCTGTTCCAGATGAACAATATCAATTGTATCTCTCTATGAAAGCCGATCCTCAGTTGCAGCAACAAGACATAGCAATATGGCTAATACTACATGTAGAACGTCTGCCGTTCACCCAAGAGATCATGATGATCCTCATGATGATGCTCATCCTGAGGGGGAGAATCGTGCAAAGCGGCAGAAGACTTCTGAGTATGAAGCATATGTGTCTGGAGAGTCATCGTCTGGACAGGTCAATGAAAATGAACAAGGTCCATCAACTTCAGGAAATCAAGAGCAAGAAGACGATTATGATTTTTGGACTGAGTCTTATGCTTCAGATGATGATGAAATACCAACGAAGCAAATGTCACAAGATATTATGGAAGAAGTATCACTGACAATTGATGAAGCAAAATTAAAGAAAATGGTTGATGAGATGTTGAGACAAAGATGTACTTCAGGAGATGAGCATCAATATCACATTGATCAGATGAAGAATTTCCTAAAAAGTGACATTGTTTGGGAAAGTAGAAAGGAAATCCTTGTTTCTCCGCATCCACGAAAGACCACACCTCTAGTTCAAAGTTGTCAAAGAGATCCTGAAGCTCCACCACTATCTCTTATAAATCAAGACCTTTTGTATCTGAAGAAAGGAAGTTCAGGGCCTAAGAAGATAGTATTGTCACTTCACAAGTTTCCTGCAATTATCTTTAATGATGATGATATCAAAGAACAAACTTCCAGATGGGTGAATAAGTATGTTAAGAAATTTAATCCTTTTGCTTGATATGGTGTTGAACATTGGAAGAATCCTCTTGCAAAGAAATTCTACATAAGGAAACAAAAAGAGTCTGGAAAACCAAAGGAAGAGGAACTTTTGTAACTCCCAACAATGAATTATATGATTTAAATATGGTGTATACTCATTTCAACTCAATCATAGATGCAACTTATTTATCCAAAGTCGTAGATACAAGATGAAACAGACTCCAAAGCAACAACTTATTAGTGACCTTGAACTTGATTTTAAAGAACGAAATTTTAACTGTCGAACTTTTTTGCAGCAAAAAATATCTTCATCATTATAATCATAATTCTTAAAGCAGGAATGGCTTTGCTAAGTTTTGAACACCTACCTAGGCACACTACCTAGTAGGATAAATCACAACTAACGACCTGTTGATTCTTAGTTGATAAACCCACCCTTTTGCATAGCGTAGTGGGAAATCACATCAACACCTTCTTCCTAATATGGCTAAGGATAAGTGTCTTAGTTTGAACCCTCACCTAGACCTCGCTTCCTGGTGAGATATCACAACACACCAAATCCTTAGGAGCAAAGATGTCTTAGTTTGAACCCCCACCTCGTGGTTAGCGGAGTGGGATATCACGACACATCTTTTACTTGTTCCATATAATCAAATGTATGCTTTATTAGCATAATTTCAATATTCGTGCATCTTTGCATTCATACTTCTTTGGCATTTTAACTTTCAAATTATTAAGAACATAAAAATCTCGCTTTAAAGAATCAAGTTACAAATTTAAAGCTTTTTCTGAAAACATTGATTGACTTAGTTGAATTGAATTGAGCACGTATGATTAGGTGGATTAGAAGCTAATGGGAGAAAAAGCCACAAGTTACTCATATAAGTTTTAGAAGAATCTTGCTCAGCACATAAACTTATATTTAACTCTATCACTTCTTGTTCTTCACCTTATTAAAATTCGAAGCAATAGAATTCGTGAAAGCTTAGCCTACCAGCGGTAAGTTGAGGAACTAGCTAGGGCTCAACACGCCCGATCGAGTCAAAAATTATTCTCATTCTACCCATTAGGAAAGTCGAAACACTTATTTTATTTTTGAAAATTTTTAATTTTTTTTTTTTGGTATTTTTGCAAAAATTTGGTGGTAGAAACGGGATTACGTGATAACAACGGCTGCAGGCAAATCAAATCGAAGA
>BQNB010030945.1:0-51698 GCA_026074375.1 Tanacetum coccineum
GGTCTTCAAGATCAAGTGATTCAACAACAATCGGTGGGATTTGTTGTTGTTGTTGTTGGTTACGGCTTTGAGAACGAGTGTGCATGCACTAAATGAAAATAATTTTTTTTTTGGTTTTTTAATAATCTATTCACAATTTATTTTAACGGACAACGAGATAGGACAACTTCAACCAAATAATTGACTTACTTCACGATAGCACAGGTGAGCAGAGGAGAAGGAAAGCACGGTACTTTTAAGAACCTTTCTCCTTTAGGGTCGTAGTTCCTTGGAACAACCTGCCTTATACCCACTTTATAGCTTGTTTAACCTCTCAAGGTGAGCCGTACCTCATAAGTGACACAAATGGCAAGTTTTTGAATCTTTTGTTCGGGAACTTATTGATGGATAATACTTCAATGGAAAGTATTATATGTTGGTGTTCTTTTACCAACTTGGTGAATTTATTTATTATTTCTTTTTATGAAATTTTTTTTTGGTTTTATATGATAATTATACTAATAAAAGAAAATGAAAAATATTTTTGTATTTTTTATATTTTTATAAAAATAGAAGAAATATTCACAAATTCAAACACAAATTGTCAAACGTTACGATAATCGTTTCACAGCCTCCCCGGCAACGGCGCCAAAAATTGATTCGTCAATAGTATATATATAATATATGAGCAAACAATCAACCAAATACCTTTAGCCAAGGTTTGGTTAAGAATTCACAAAATAAAATATATACGTAACCGGAAGTTTGATTTCCCGGGTCGTTATGTCCCAACGAGGTGTGCAATTGAAAATCGAATGACGAATTGATAATCGATGTTTGAATATGACAAGATTATGATTGGTTTTTCTACTACTATAATTAAAAATGCAAAAACGATTAAGGAAAACCTAAAAACGAAAGCTAAAATGATTTAAAACTAAAACGGGTACGACAAATGAGGGCCAAAAACCTAAATTACACAATTTTAACCCTAAAGTGATTTTTTTACTTTAAATGGGTTCTAAGTGACTAAAAACGAAGTTTAAAAAAAACTAGATCGAAAACAGAGTTAATTAAGACCAAAAACGAGTCAAAACAAGAACGGGAACGAATCCCGTTCTTTAAAAAATGAAAAGTTGCAAATTTGACCGTATGAATGAAATTATATTTTTCCTAGGTAATATAAGAAAAAAGAAAATTTTGAAAAAAAGAATTTTTATTTTTTGACTTTTATATTTTTTATTATGATTAAATTACTGAAATAATAAAAATTAAATCTAAAAAATACTAAATGAATTTATAAAATTATGAAAATTTCAGGGAAATTACTTTGCACTATCAAAAACCTAAGAAAAATATAAGCCCGGAAAAACAGCTTATAAATAAGCTGTTATTAAGCCAAACGAGTTAATAAGCAAATTGAGAAAAAAAGGTATATAAGTTAACTGGCCCAAGGGTCTAACAGAAAAGACCCAAGGGCGCAGCGGTAGTGTGTATTGTGTATAAAGGGTTGAGGCTTGTTGAGGTCGGGGGTTCGAGCCCCAGCTCACCCTTGACTTCCAAGCTTCCCCTTTTGCTTTTTTTTCTTTTTTTTACCAGCTTATAAATAAGCCGAGTAAACACAACTTTAAAAAAAACAAAATTTACTTTTCACAAATAAGCTCAAAATAAGCTGTCAAAGTTGACAGAAGCTTATTTAATCTAAGGGGAAAATGAGCTTTTCTTTTTGGCTTTTTAAGACAAATTAAGCTAAGCAAAAGAGAACATAAGCATTCACAGACACATAGGCATTCATAATAAGCACATAAGAACAAAAGGCACAAATTTAAAACCACCAAATAAGCCAGAAATTGGCTTTTTAAAAACTCAGCACCAGGGGATTTTTGAGACTTTTGACAAATCAAATTAAGCTCAAATAAGCTGAAATTCCTAAAAAGCTAACTAAACTAACTAAATAAACCTAGTGCACTAAGAAATAAGCATAATCACTAAGCCATAAGCTCAAATAAGCCAAATGAGTTTTTGAGCTTAAGGCTATTTGAAAAACAGTTAAAAGACTTACTTTTGGCTTAAAAATAAGCCACCTAGAAGGTGTCTTAAGGCTTATGGC
Organism: Tanacetum coccineum; assembly: GCA_026074375.1. NCBI lineage: Eukaryota > Viridiplantae > Streptophyta > Magnoliopsida > Asterales > Asteraceae > Tanacetum > Tanacetum coccineum. Next base: position 2,090 of record BQNB010030945.1, read on the forward strand.
TTATGGAGCTTAAAGAAGAGCTTATGGGCTTTCTATAAAAGCAAAGAGGGTCCAGGCTTTACTGAAAAATAAGCAAGAAAAAGGGCTCCTAAATTGAGCTTTTGCACCAGGGCAAGACACTAGGCTAAACAGCCTGTGGGGGCTTTTCAAGCTTAATTTTAAGCTGTTAAATGAGGCCTAAAGGCTAGGGGACTTTTATAAGCTTGAACACTAGGCTAAGGGCTTATGAAATCCGCATTTTGATAGGGCTTTGAAATGCATATAAGCAATAAAAAATGCTTGTGAAAAGAGTTGGTTCACTCAGTCCCTACTGAGTTTTGGTTTTGCAAAAAGAAAAAATTGCAAACTGCAGGCTTTGATTTAAGCTAGAAAAAGAACTTAAGAGTACTAAATAAGCACAAGCAGATCTAGTATGGATTATAATGAACTTATAGAACAAAAATCAGACTTTAAAACTTATAAGAGTTAATAGTTGCTGAAAAATTGACTTTGAAAAACTTGAAAAATGAACCTTAAGACATACTATAACAAATAGGACATTAGCACACTTATCTAATTATTTCTACTGCATTTAAACTTTAAAACAGGTAAGAAAACATCACTAACAAGTATTTAACCTAAATCTATCAATATCAATTGATTTAATAAGCTGAAGCTTTTCAGATTCAAACCATGAAGGCCTAAATCCTTAAACATGAAATTTAAGCTTTAAAAACTGAAATTTATTAACCTCTATATAAATTACAGCTTATAAAATTTGTCTTGAGTGCCACAAACAGGTTTTAACCATTTTGACCCATATAAAGCTCTTGTGCCAAACACCCCTTTAAGTTTTAAAACAACAATTTTGAGCTTGATATAAAGATTTTTGATGAACAATCTCTTAATACCAGACCTTAATTAGCTTAATAAGAACCTAGTGGGCATATAAAAACACAAAAATAAGCTATTACAATAAGTAAGAAATGGACAGATTTAAGCTTTTTTAAGGCAAATAATGAAACAAGGGAACAATAACAATGCAGGTATAATAAATAATAAAAGACAATGCAAATAAGCACAAGTTAGCAGGAAAAATGAAAATAAGCACAATAAGCTACAATTAAGCTATGCTACAGTGATAAGACTTAAAGAAAAAGAAAATAAGAAACTTACAAGATCCCTTGCTTAAACAAGGTTAAGATGCTCAATAGAGCTTAATCAACAAAGCTCCAGCTTGTGTAAAACAAGCTGGTAGGTCCAATAAGCCCATCCAATTTTGGCTTATCTTCCAAAAGTAAGCTTTGGAATTTGGGGTGAGTATTTTTTTTTAGATTTTCTAACTACAAACTTAACTTCTTTTGATTAATTACTGCAAGTAACTTAATATTAAACCTTTATAAGAGCTTGTGAACATAAATTAACAACTTACGATTTGAAATTAAAAAGTTGGATTTTTACTTAAAAACTCAATACTTCATTAATTGCTTAAGAAAACAGATACAATGCTTAAATTAAAGACAGAATATATAAGTAGGGAAGAAAACCCGTGAGGTGCTAATGGGGTTTTGAGCTTTTGGCGGGAAATTTGGTTTAAGGGTCTCAGGGGTGAAGGTTTGGGTAAATGGCAGCTTCAGTCCCGCACTCTTATAAGTTCATTTGCAAAATTCGTCTTTATGGTAATATAGGTTTGGGTAGTTGGCAACTTCAGTCCCTCAACCATTATATCTTTATTGTAAATTTCGTCCTTGTGTAATACAACTCTAGGGGTTTGGTAGTTTTGGCCCCTAGAGTTATATTTTCAGTAAATTGCAAATTTAGCCCCTTTCTTTTTAATTATTGTAATACAACTTTGAGGTTTGGCAATTTTAGTCCCTCAAGTTGTATTTTCTTCACTTGGTTGACTTTGACTTTGTCGGGGTTGACTTTCCTGTTGACTTTTTGACTTGGTTGACTTTTGGCTTCGATTTGACTTTGTCTTTTCACACTTTTCCATTCCGTGCTCGGTTTTGTCCGTTTTTAGCTTTGTTTTTGTCCTTTTCTTGAATATCCGTTTCCTGCACAATACAAATGCAAAACATACAAATACGATGTATTTTTTGTACGTTTTTAGTCATTTAAGTCCGTTTTTAATGGAAAATGGTATGTGTAATTAAGCACATACCATGCATCAAATCAATATAGTGTAAATGCACATTTAACACGTAAGTCATGTAAAATGATGCATACAAAACATATAGCATTTAGCATTTAGGAGCATGTTTCATTTTAGATAAGCTAAGAGATATTCTATCTCAGATTGACTAGAAATAAGTGAACGCCTTTTAATTGACATGTATTTAATAGCTAAGCAATTAAACATTGAGCATCAAGATAATCATGAAGAATTAATTGCATTGTGTTTGATTGACTAAGAAAAGGCCCCAATTCTTAAATCGCTTATTGTGCACTCCTAATGATATTACAACTTATCGATGTATCCTATCTTAGCATATTTAGGAAGAGGCCTTTTATCAAGTATAGAGAATGAGTAATGAGACTATCATAGTGGTGCTCAATTCAGGCTAAACATGGACCATTTTTTTCGGGTTATACACCGAACCACTTCCTCACCTTGGAAGCAATTTCAACCGTTAGGTCAATTTGAAATTTCTAGTGCAAATAGATCATCCAGTAGTCATTCTTTTTTTTTTTTCAAATTTTTTGTCAGTTATACAAAATAGTATTTCTTATTATTTGCCCTAATGAAGTGTAGCAAAGATAAAATTTGTATTATCTTTTCATAGAGGACCTAATATGACTCAACTAATCATACTTTAATTCCGGTTCGCATAATCCTAATCAAGATGTGTGGAATTATAATATAAGCGTTAGCAATATGATTTAATCTTTTGTTCAAGATCTATAGGTTGATTAATTTCGATTACATATTGCTTGATTTAATGGATGTCTTATATTTGTATTTACATGTGTAGTTGTCACATGTGATATTTAACGTGTTTGGTTTTTTTGGAAATGACACATTTAGCAATTGCATTGCAAAATAAATTTCTTGAATATTTCGGACGAAACATCCAATCTGTCAATCTTACTTCATTATGTATTTCATGCATGTATTAAACATATTAGACTAATATTTGGAACAAACTAAAAATTTAAATTCTTTAAAATTAATTTTTTTATTATATCAACAAAATAATAATCCTAAAAAAAATGGACTGTTGATCATATGACATTATCAATACAAGTGTGAGTTATGATCCAATGCATATTCTTTTCATCTACGAACGGATGCAATTATTTTCATACCAATCTAGTGTGATTGAGTATGTAGATGCAAGACAATATCTTTTATTATAATTTGATATAATCTTGAAACTAAACAAATAAGAATCTGATTTCTTGTCCATACTCAAAAACTTGTTAATTAGATTCGATAAATATATCAACCATAATTTGAATAATAAATTGATATATTCTTGAAATCTTTCTTGACCCTCACGAACACTCATTTAAAAGAAAATAGATAAATATTTAAATAGTGTGTTCCATTAATTCTAAGATTAGTTGTAAATTTTACTTGTGCGAAAAACTTTTTGTTGTTATATATAATATACATAGTTTTTGACATTTTTTGAGTATGAGTTTTCTAACCATTTTTATACAATACACATCTTTTGTAAAATACTATATGTTTAAAAAAAATATAATTATGTGTGTGTTAAAACCATGCAAGCACAAGCATTCTCTTTTTCTTAGTTTTGTTTGAAAATAGATTAAATCGTTAAAAATATTTAGGTGACTAGTTTTAATACATTTTATTCATATTTACTTGAAAGTTATTGAAACTATTTTTTCCTAATTATATTCCCATACCTGAAAATTTTACAAGATGTTTATGTAACATTTGTAAGTTAAGTGATCTATGCCTATATGCAATGCAAGGAACCAGTTTTGCAAATCATTAAATGCAAGAAACTCTAGCAATATGTTCTAGTTATTCATAATACCCAAAATCTAGGCTACTGATACAAATGTTTACATGGCCAGATGTGCTATATATTCTATTAGCTTAATTACAAGTGCAACGATCATTTTACAATTTTTATAAATTAAGATTATAAATAAGTGACATAATCACAGGGCATACCACATAAATCGTACTTGGTCGTTGTTTGTGTATTAGATACAGCAATAGTAAACTTAGCTCGGTTTTCTTGAAGACATAATTAGTTTCCTCCCCATTTCAAAAATTAAGTTAATATTTTTGAAAAGTTAATTACACCATTTTTCAAAGATATACCGACTAGAAATGTCCGACTTGAAAGGAAAAGACAAAATACAAGTTTTACATTAAAACGAGACTCGACGTTTTAGACAATAAGAAGTATTTTTCCTTTCTGACTAAATTAAGTTTGAAATAAATACTTGGAAGTATTTTTATATGAAAGTAGACTCAATTCTCTTTGAAATGGCGGGTGGCCGACTTTACGGGACTTACGGTTGATTATATATGATTTTTCAAAGTTCTGAAAAACTGAGAATACAGACAAAGGTCCCCTTAAAATTAAGGGGGCCGCCCAGGAATTAAGGAGCCGCCCACCTGATACTCAGAATTACGATTTTTGTAAAAAATTGTTTTCTGACTTTGCGAAAAGGTGTACAAGTTTTGAATTGATAACCGAACATATAACACTTTATTTTTTAAGCATCATTTTTATTCGTGCTTGTATTTTATTTGTTTATAACATCAAATTTAATACTAGTTAATCAATAAAACACTTTATACATATTTAATCCCCCTTAATGGGTAATTTGATACATGGATCGTACTCAATTTTTAAAACTATTTGTTTTGAAAATTAGAGCGACGTGGCTCTGATACCAATTGTGGAAATCATAGAGGGGGGTGAATACGTTTCCATTAAAGTTTCTTAAAAGTTTTTCGTATCAAATTACGATCAGAGTGTTACAATATGATGAGTGTTCATACAAGTTATATACACATATTAATACATCGATTTACAACAATGCAACCCAAAATCAATATTCACTTTTATTCAAGACATAATTAGACTATATAAATCAAACACATCACACAATTGAAGTAAATTTAAAGCGATAAAGGCGAGAATAAAATGTAAAGAGATTAAGTGAAGGAAAGCAAAAACCGGTCACGATGATTTTATAGTGGTATCGGGCGAAGCACCTCTTCGCCCTACTCCACTCCCGAGTACCCAACTCGAGAGGGTTTCTTCACTAGTCACAAAGCTCCTTTAATGGCGGAGCAAACTGTACACAACGTTGCTTTAATATTCAATTTCCGACACTAGCTAAATGTCGATGTTCTAATCTTAGCTAGAACCAATCGATACACTCAAACTTCACGATTAAAAATTCACGACTACTTCACAACTTCATACACAACTTAGCTTCTCTCCTTGATCACAATACAAACTTCTTTACATCTTCACAACTTACAAATTCTTCACACTCTTCTACAACTTAACAACTCAACACCTTTCACAACTTCTCATCACCTACTACTTATGCACACTACTATCACTACTAGAAAGGATCTCCAAGATCCAATACAAATACACACCATGATCACCCATTAATTAAGAATTATACAAGTTTGGAATACATGGACTCGATCTATGCAAAAAGGGAGGCCAAGGATTCGAACCCTGGACCTCCCCTTTAACACACACTAGCCCCACACAACCCACACACTAACCATTGGCACCAGTAGGGCTATCTGGTTACACTTCACCCTATTTTATTTGTATACTCTCTTTTCCATTTTAAGCTATCAGCCTTTAAAGGCTTATTTCTGGCTTATTTTTAAGCCATCTTTCAAAATTCTTATTTTTCCTAGAACCAGCATATCTTAAAGTACTTTTCTGCATTTTTTTAGATTTTTCCTAATTTGTTTAGTATTTTTTATCAATTAATTTCTTTAAAACTATTTTTAATTCATTAAAAATTAAATAAAAATCAAAAAAATATAATTCTTTTTTTAAAAATTTTCTTTTATCATTTTGCACTTAGGAAAATTAATTTTGCATCCGTAATACTTATCATACTTTTATCTTTCGGAAAATTTTCTTTTATCATTTTCTTTTATCTTTCGGAATACTTATCATACTATAATTGAATTATAATTTTGAAATTATTCTTATATATTTATTATAATTTATATATACAAAAAGGTTAATTTTAAGGTTATCAGTAGCCCTCACCAAACCATCATCCAACTCCTCATTGACAGCCTCATCTGCTATATTGTCTGTAGGACCACTAGACTGAGGTATCTCAGTGTCCTTTCTCTTTGGCCTTCTTGATCTTTGTTTCTGTTGGGGTTGAGATGTTGATGGTTGAATAATAGTGGGTGTGTGATGGGGATCAGTAGGATTTGCTGAACCTTCACCCTGTTCTTGTTGAGCTTGTACCATCATTGTAGGAAATAAGGGTGTGTCCCTTCTAGAAAAGCCTTTCCATACCCTTCTCATGTTTCTAAAAATCTTCTTAGTATGAGAGGGTGTAACATAAATCCTTTTATGACTTTGCATCCCTTCAAGTTGTTTATCCAAAAAGACTTACACAAACCTTAGATACATTAAGAATTTACCAGCATTATCCAAGTTCTTCACCATACTTTTAAATATGTACTTTGAAAAGTTGAACTTTTGGTTTGTAGCTAGGCAGATAATTGCAGAAGCCATAGTGCTACTAAACTCATTCCAAGCAGTAGTCTTAGCACTTAGGCATTGCAAAATGGTATGAATAAGGAATTTCCATTGAGGATAAAAGAATGCCTTATAGAATGTAAGCTTCTGTGAAAGTTTTTCATACCCCATCCTTGTGAGTTCTTCAAAAATGGTAGCATTTGGCAAGCAATCCGTACCTTCCTTATTATTCAGTTGAAGGTCACATCTAACAAATGCTTCAGTAACGATTATCTTCTTTCCATCCACTAGGGCTTGTAACTATACTTCCCCATTGACAGTTATCACCTTTGCAGTAGCCCAGAATTGTTCAATGCACGAAGTATAGATAGTGGGATTGATCGTTAGTGCATATCTTATAGGGTTTGCATTCAAAAAATCTACTATCTGCTCAAACCCTTCACTTTCAGCGGGTGTAGACAAAAACGCAACCAAATTATGAGTATCAGCAAACTGTAGGGTCGTCATTGTGTTGGGTTTTGATGATGAATGATGAAATTGAGTTAGGGTTTGTGATTAGAGAGTATAATTGAATGAAATCGATTAAATGAGTGATTTATGAAAATACCCTCAACAGCATTAACGTTCACCAGCAGTTGTAAGTTATGCCTAGCAGCATTAACTTTCAATAGCAGTAGTAAGTTTATGCCTAGCAGCATTAACTTTCAACAACAGTAGTAAGTTATGCCTAGCAGTATTAACTTTCAACAACAATAGTAAGTTATGCCTAGCAGCATTAACTTTTAATTCCAGTCCAAACACTCTTTGTTTTTAATATATTCAACTCTCTTTCTGTTTTTCAACTCACCACTTCTCTCAATTCTTTTACTCACCAAAACTCTCTATCTGTTTTTATATCACACATCTCTCTTTTTGTTTTTCAACTCACTACTTCTCTCAATTCTTTTTCTTACCAAATCACTTTGTCGGTTTTTACACATCTCTCTTTTTGTTTTTATTCTCACCAACTCTCTCAATTCTTATTCTCATAATTTTTATAATGTTAATTATACCAGCAGTATTAAGTATAACTAACAACACTAATTATACTTAGTAGCAGAAACTTTTAATGACATGAATAACAGTACTAATTCATACAAAACTCTACAAAAACATAAAGAGATAAAAAAAATTAAGAATTTAGCATTCCAATACTATCAATAAAATTTTGAAACCTACTTACATCAAAAGCTTTTGTAAGTAAATCTGCAACATTCTTGTCAGTATGAATTTTAACCATTTGAATCAACTTCTTTTCATTGCAATCCCTAATAAAGTGATGTCTAATCTCTATATGCTTTGTTTTTTTAATGAAAAACAGGATTTTTAATTATGCAAATAGTACTGTTATTATCAATAAAGATTTTGGTATGCAAGAAATTGTACCCATAATCAAGTAATTGATTCTGAATCAAAAGCACTTGTCCACAGCAACTTGAAGCAGCCACATATTCAGCTTCTGTTGTGGAATTTGCAACCAGAGTCTGATTCTTGCATTGCCATGATATTAATCGACTTCCAAGGAATTGGCAACCTCCTGTTGTAGACTTCCTATCTAAGCTTGCTCTAGCATAATCACTATCAGTGTATGCTACCAAATCAAAAGGAGAATCTTTTAGATACCAAAGGCCTAATTTTGGTTGACCTTTTAAGTACCTAAAAATCCTTTTCATAGCATGAAGATGTGAAACCTTTGGATTGACTTGGTATCTTGCACAGACACACACTGCAAATATAATATCAGGTCTTGAAGAAGTAAGATACATCAATGAACCAATCATTGATCTATATAAATAAACATCCACTTCTTCACCATCTTCATCCTTGAGCAAAAGCTTTTGAGTTTCCATAGGTGTGCTTGCTATCTTGACATCAGTAAAACTAAATTTCTTTAAAATCTCAGTCACATACTTGTCTTGACTGATAAAAATCCCATCCTCCTTCTGCTTTACTTGCAGTCCTAAGAAGAATGTGAGTTCACCCATAGAACTCATATGAAACTTCTTATGCATTATCTTCTCAAACTCAGTGCATAATGACTTCTTTGTAGAGCCAAAAAAGATATCATCTACATACACTTAAACTAACAGAATATCACCTTTGTCCCTTCTGATAAACAAAGTCTTGTCTATCTTTCCTCTCTGAAACCTATTGTCCAACAAATAAGTTGACAAGGTTTCATACCAAGCTCTAGGAGCTTGATGCAGTCCATAAAGTGCCTTTTCCACTTTGTATACTCTGTTAGGGAAGTCTGGATCTTCAAATCCTGGTGGTTGACAAACGTAGACTTCCTCTTCAATCTTACCATAAAGAAAAGCACTCTTGACATCCATCTGGTACACCACAAAGTCTTTAAATGAGGCATAGGCTAAAAATAGCCTAATTGCTTCAATTCTTACAACATGGGCAAAGACTTCATCATAGTTAATCCCTTTTTCTTGTGTGTACCCTTGAGCAACCAATCTTGCTTTATTTTTAATCATAATTCCTCTTTCATCATTTTTATTCCTGAAGACGCATTTAGTGCCAATAGCCTTTTTTCCATTTGGTAAATCTACTAAAGTCTAAACTTCTTGCAGCTTGAATTGTAAAAGCTCTTTCTACATAGCCTCTATCCAGCTTGGATCCTTCAATGCATAAATTACCTTTTTGAGTTCTTCTTATGATAAAAAGCAAGCAAATAAGCAGGTTTGAAAGTCTTTATGGTTTGTTCTTTGCTGAACTAAACTAAAGAAACCATGTTCTTCCAAATTCTTTGTCATTCTTCTTGTTGAGGTGTTGAATTTAAGTCTCTAATAATTTGTTTAATTGGATGATCTTTGTGTACTCTTGTAGTTGGAATAGGATAGACATGCATAAATGCATCTAAATTGTTCATGTCAGCCTCTACACCAACATCTTCATCGTCATCTAAATAAACAATATCTTCCAATTCAAGCATATTTGGATCATCTAGAAGTTCAATGCTTGTTTTTGCACTAACAGCATTAACTTCATTTGTGCTAGCAGCATTAACAGTGTTAGTGCTGTTAACATTATCCTTGTTTTCTTGATCACTACATTTACTAACTTTACTTGAATCACCACCTTCTTTTCATGGTTCTTCAGTAACCTTCTTTTCATCATCTCCTAAAGGTTTGAATCCAGCATCAGGAGAACTCTTTGAACTTTGAGAGAATGGTGGATCAGCAGTCCATAATGGTAGCAGAATGTAATCTTTGCCAAGTACTATCTCTATTCTAGCTTTACCTGCGTCATCACATGCTTTTGTACCTGCATTACCATTAGACTGATTTCCTGCAACAATTGGCTTATAATTCATTGACTTTGTTAGTGCATCAATATCAAAAAGCTAATTTGGTCAACTTCTTGCAATATTAGGTGTATTTTCACTAAATTGGACATGCAGGTTCTCTTCAACTATACTAGTTCTACTGTTGAATACTCTAAATGCTTTACTGTTATTTGAGTACCCAACAAAGAATCTTTCATCAGCCTTACCATCAAACTTGCCTAAGTGATCTATGGTATTGAGAAATGTAACAGGACACCCTATTTTGCACATAGTAAGCAGTATTAACCGCTTCAGCCCAAAAAGTAGTAGGTAGCTTAGAATCAGCTAGCATTGTCCTATCAGCCTCAATTAGTGTTCTATTTTTCCTCTTAGCTACTCCATTTTGTTGAGGAGTTCTAGCTACACTAAATTCTCTCTTAATACCTTTTCTCTCATAAAACTGATTCATCTCCTTATTCTTGAACTCAGTTCTATTGTCATACCTAATTACCTTAACCCTTTGATCTATTAGATTTTCTACTCTAGTTATAAAGGACTTAAGTATGCCACTAGTCTCATCTTTAGTAGCTAGAAAGAAAACCCAACTAAACCAACTGTAATCATCTATGACAACTATGCAATACATCTTTTTCATTAAACTTTTTACAAATGTTGGACCAAACAAATCCATGTGCAACATATGTAAAGGTTGGCTGATTGAACTTACTGTTTTGGACTTACAAGAAGCTCTATGTTGCTTTCCCTTTTGACAAGCAACACAGGTTTGATTATTTTCAAAAAGTTTTGAAGGTAAACCTCTTACAAGATTTCCCTTAACCAGTTTATTCATAGTTTTGAAATTTATGTGTCCAAGCCTCCTATGCCAAAGTTCAGATTCATCAGATGTGGCTTTTGCAAAGAGACAAGTTAGACCTCCTTTAGGAACAATATTCTTTAAATCAACACTATACATATTGTTCTTTCTAGGAACTTTAAGTAAAACATGACTTTCATCAGTTAACTTAAAGTTTGGAGATAAAACAATACATTCAGTGTCATTAAAGAGAACACTATTCTTTTTGTCACACATTTGTGAGACACTAAAGAGGTTAAACTTTAACTCTCTTACAAAATACACATTCTCAAAATCTAAATTACCAGTTTTGATTGTACCTCTGCCTGTGATTTTCCCTCCTTTGGGGTTACCTCCAAAGGCAACATATCCTCCATCAATTTCTTCAAAGTCAGTAAGATAGGACATGTTCCCTGTCATGTGCCTTGAGCATCCACTATCAATCACTCCTTGATCCTGTAAATCCATTTGTGGATTGCCCTGCACATTAGATAAGAAAATCAGCTTCTTTTGGGGACCCAAGCCATCACTGACTTGGATCTGCCTTGTGCATCAATATAATCAAACCTTTTTAGGATGGTTGATGCACTGTTGTGTTTAGAAACATGGTCTAAAACTTTAGTCTTTGGTTTCCAAACCCAACAAGCTGAGGCCTTAACAGCATTAACATTATTTCCCTTAACAACATTAACTACTGCTTTTGGCCTAGCAGCATTAACTACTGCTTTTGGCCTAGCAGCATTAACATTTTTATCCTTAACAGTATTAACCCTCTAATTAAAATTACTATTTTTAAATGCATTATTTTTATGAATGGGCCTCTTAACAACTGAATGTGTTGTTTTATAAAGATATGACATTGGTCTAGCAGCATTCACTGTTGTTTTTGAGTGAGCAGCATTAACTTGTCAAGCAGTATTAACTGATACTAAGCCAGACTTCATTAGTACTGCTCTTGGAACCATGTTCTTTTAGGGCAGGGGTGAGTATTTTTGGCAAAATTCTGATGATTCACCATTTTAGCATTGTTCCAAACAGGTTTTGTATTTTGAAACTGTTTTTGATTCACCTTTTTACAATCTACCTGTAAGTGATCAAAACTTCCACATACAAAACAAGCTTTGTTAAACATCTCATAGTTACTTCCTACTCTTTGAGACATCATATTATTCTGGTTTCTTTGATTGCCTCTAGGAGTATGAGTGTTTTGCCTAAGTTGTTCAACCTGTTTAGCAATTTTCCTAGCAGTTTTTCCTTTAGGTTTAACAAACTCTATCTTGGCAAAACTAGGCTTAACTGTTTTCTTTTCAATCTTAGCCTGAGGCACATATTCTTCCTCACTTTCAGAAACCTAATCCTTAATAATTGGAGCACCATTATTCTTCCCAACTGCTTTAGGCTTTGCTTTACTAGCATTAGCTTCACTGTTCTCAGCTACAGGCTTAATAACTATAGGCTCACTTGTAAAATCTTCTAAACCAGAGAATGACATATTAGGTTTTGGAGGCATAAAGTTTCTAGTATAGGGAGGTGGAACAGCATTATACCCTAAATCTGTTTTGCACTTATTAACTATTTGACAATCTATTAGTTTGCTTAAGTTTTTGGATGAATTCTCAAAATTTTCTACTGTTAGCTGAATTTCATCTTTTTGTTTTTGAGCCAGTTCCAACTTCCTTCTAAGATCTGTAATGGCTACTTCTCTTAAATGAATCTCACATTTTAAGACCTTGATATCTTCCTTATAAACATACTCATTTTTCTTATAAACTAGAAGTCTTGCTTCTACAGACTCTAAACCTGTTTTATAATCAATATCAATTAACTTAGATGTCTTTAAGTCTTTTAACAATTGTTCATTTTGTTCTTTAAGAATTTTAACATTTTCCAAACAAGATAATGAACAGTTTGAATTAGTAGATACCTCAGAGTTAGAACTTGTAGAAGAGTAAGCCATGAGTGAAAAGTTAGTTGGACCTTCTTCTGATTGATCACTCCAATCATAACCAGAACCATCACAAGACACCAAAGCATTAGAAGTAGTTGTCTCCATTGGCATAACTCTTCTTGTGTTCTCCTTATTCCTATTTTCTTGGTTCCTTGGAGCCCTACACTCCCTTGTAAAGTGTCCCCTTTTATGGCAGTTGTAACACTCCACCTTATACTTATCAAACCCAATGGTCTCATTACCATTAACAGTAAGCTTTCTTCTAGTGTTCTTCAAGAATCTCATTGCCCTCATTGTTAGCATAGCCATCTGCACCTTAAGTCCATCTCTTCTAAATCATCAGGATGAATTTGTTGCTAGTCCTCATTGTCAAGTTGTAGATTTTTTTGTTGACTTGCAAAGAAAGCATAGATAACAGCATCACTCAAGTTATCAATTGTTGTTGAGTTAATAGTAGTAGCTTGATTGCTAGCAGTTGTAGCATCATGAGCAGTATTAACTGCTCCATTTGTACTGCTGTTGTTGTTTGAGGACACAAAGGCTATATTTTGTGTGTTTGTGCTTGAGCTTGATGTCTCTTTGACCTCTGATTCATAGATCTTTAGGTTGTTGTAAAGATCATCCAAGCTTAATGTATCTATCTCAGGCCTGTTCCTCCACACAATGGTATGTGTGTTCCATTCTAGTGACAGACTTCTTAAGAACTTTTATTCACATCTTTTTGTGAGATACTTACACCATGAATCTCTAACTGACTGATAAGCTTTTGAAGCCTATCAAAGGTTTGATCTAACACCTCTGAGCTAGATGTAGTACAATTTTCATACTGCTGCTTTAGAAGATTCCTTTGAGTCTTTTTAGTAGCAGCATTCCCTCCAAACCTCTTCTCAACAGCCTGCAGCAATGTCTTGGCATCTTTGATGGAGTTAAACTTCAATTGATGTTCATTAGGGATGCCCATCAAAAAAGTGCTTCTTGCCTTCAACTCTAACCTCCTTTGTGCCTTTTCTTCAGCAGTTGTAGGAGCAATTGTAGTCTCAACACCTTCAACAACTTTTGTTATTGGAGGTGCATTACCATTCTTTATGACTTCCCATAGAGAATAATCAATCATCTAGATGTATTGTTCCATCCTCATCCTTCAAATCTCATATTCACCTGGTTTAAGCATAGGCACTTTTGATGCAGCCACCATATGTGCTGAGTCTTGATCCATGTCTTCTTAGCAAAGTTTCTCAAAGCAACAAGCTTTGATACCACTTGTTAGATCCCAGTTAACTTCTAATGATCGAATTCCTTAAGCTTGTTTAAGGTTTAGTTATGCTAGATAAATCTAACACAACTTAGTTTAAGAAACTTTGTTTGATAATATTAAAGACTATGCGGAATCTAATCTTTAATATTAGAAGAATTCTTCAATGAAACAGTAACACAAAAGAATATAATTTAACAATAAAAGCTCCAATATTATTATTACAAATAATATGAATACTCTCCTAGTATTAGGGTTACAAAACCTTGAAGCTATGACAATTCTATATTATGAGATCGATGAGATACATAAAACTCTATGCCCTAGGACCTTCTTTTATACACCAAGGAGTCCTAATATATTCCAAAAACTTAGAATATTCACTATGCTCTATTCTATAAATAACTCATACTTATCATGTAAGTAATCTTGATCTCCAATCAATCATTATCCTTTCTTCTGTCTTTATCCATTCTCTTGTGACAGTAGAAACTCTTTCAGCAGTCTTAATCTTTGAGCAGTTGTAACTTTGTGCCAGCAGCATTAACTTAGCACCAGTAGTAGTAACTTATACACCAGCAGCATTAACTGTGTACAAGCAGTAGTAACTACTTAGAATATTTTCTTCAATCTTCACCAGCAATACTAACTTTACTCTAGCAATACTAACATATACTAGAAGTAGTAACTAGCAGTACTAATATACACTAGCACAATACTAAGTTACACTAGTGGTAGTAACTATGAACTAGCAGTACTAACTACTTAGCATATTTTTCATTAAAGTGACTTTTGCTTAGCAGCAGTAACACAAACCTTAGCAGCAGTAACTTCAAGATCACCATGAAGTCTTTTAATCCCAACAACTGTTGACCAAGATGCACCATCACCTAGTAACTCACAAACAACACCTAAAACTTAATCTCTTATCATTCCTAACGATGTTGAAGAAGACAATCATGACTTAGATGTTGCACACATGAATAACGATCCATTCTTTGGCATTCAAATTCCAAAAAATAATTCTGAAGCCTCTTCTTCTTCGGATGTTATTCCCACTATTGTGCAAACTGTTGCTCCTTACTTAGAACATGTTACTAAATGGACCAAGGATCATACTTTAGACAACATCATCGGTGAACTTGAAAGACATGTTTCCACAAGACTCCAACTACATGAACAAGCCTTATTTTGTTACTATGATGCCTTTCTCGCATTAGTTGAACCAAAGAACTATAAAGACGCATTATCTCAAGTATGTTGGATTGAAGCAATGCAAGAGGAGCTGAATGAATTTGAACGTCTTGAAGTCTGGGAACTCGTTCCTCGTCTAGATAAAGTTATGGTTATTACTTTAAAATGGATCTACACGGTGAAACTTGATGAATTAGGAATAATTCTAAAGAACAAGGCTCGTCTGGTTGCTCGTGGTTACCGTCAAGAAGATGGAATTAATTTTGAGGAATCCTTTACTCCAGTGGCTAGACTTGATGCTATTAGAATTTTCCTCGCATATGCTGCTTACATGAATATGATCGTCTACCAAATGGATGTTAAGACGGCATTTTTCACGAAGAAGTTTATGTCAGCCGACTGGACGGATTTGTGGATCAAGATAATCCGAAGCATGTGTACAAGCTTAAGAAGGCTCTTTATGGGTTGAAACAAGCTCCTCGCGCGTGGTACGATCTTTTGTCAAAGTTTCTACTCTCCTAAGAATTCTCTAAAGAAACCGTGGATCCCACATTGTTCATTAGAAGACAAGGCAAAGATATTCTCCTGGTACAAATCTATGTTGATGATATAATCTTTGCGTCTACTACACCTGAACTATGTGACCAATTTTAAAAAATAATGTGTTTAAAGTTTAAGATGTCGATGATGGGCAAAATATCATTTTTTCTAGGACTACAGATTTCACAAAGTCCCAAAGGCATCTTTATAAACCAGTCTAAATATGCTCTTGAATCTTTGAAAAAATATGGTATGGAATCTAGTGACCCCGTGGATACTCCCATAGTGGAGAAATCTAAACTGGATGAAGATACACAAGGGATAGCCGTTGACCCTACACACTATCGTAGAATGGTGGGCAACCTTATGTATCTTACAGCCAGTAGACCAGACCTAACATTTGTTTTATGCATGTGTGCCCGGTATCTGGCAAAGCCTACCGAAAAGCACTTACATGCAGTAAAAAGAATCTTTAAATACCTAAGAGGAACCGTTAATAGGGGACTCTTGTATCCAAAGGATTCTTCTATTGCTCGAACAGCTTATGCAGACGCTGATCATGCGGGTTGCCAAGATACTAGATGAAGTACATCTGGATGTATGCAATTATTGGGAGACAGGCTTGTTAGCTGGTCATCAAAAAGGCAGAAAAGCGTTGCGATATCCAGTACGAAAGTTGAATATATAGCCTTGTCTGGCTGTTGTGCTCAAGTCCTTAGGATGAGATCACAACTTACCGACTATGGCCTTGGTTTCAATAAAATTCCAATGTACTGTGATAACAAAAGCGCTATTGCCTTATGCTACAACAATGTTCAACATTCTCGATCAAAACATATTGACATCAGATTCCACTTCATAAAAGAGCAAGTTGAGAACGGAGTAGTAGAGCTTTACTTTGTCAATACGGAGTATTAGCTGGCGGACATCTTCACTAAATCCCTTGGCAGAAGAATTGAATTTCTTATCAACAAGTTGGGAATACGAAGTTTTACGCCGGAGACTCTAAAACAATTGACAGATGAAGCTGAAGAATAGTGGTGGTACCTATTCAAATATCCTGAATATAATATGTGTATATATTAAAAACCAGAAAAACCAAAAAGATTTTTCATTTTCAAAAACATTTATAAAAACAAAATACAAAAATATAAAATCTTTAAAACCAAAAAAATAAAAAATAATAAAAAATGAGAAAAATATAAAAAGAGGTAATAATGGCATGTCTTCTGAAAATCGATAACATTTACGATCTTAGAAATGTCATTTAATAATGATACGAGGCTGTAAATGAAGTTCGAGCAGAAGTTTCAAAAGTTTTCAAAACATGCCAAAATGGCTTGCTATTATTTCAGATAGCAACCCGGTCATCATCTTAAAGGCAAGTATTTCAAAAAGAAAACTTGACCTCTCAACGGGAATTTATTCTTAGGCATGGTCTACTTTATGACCATGTAAAGGCTTGTGTTTACTTTGCAACACAACCCGTGCTTCCTATTTACAATAAGTGTACGTGTCAGTGCATTTATTTGTCACAATAAGAGAAATCTTATTTTTATTGGTAAAAAGTTGTCTTCATAATGAATCAGTGTTTTCAGTAATCACAAAAAGATTTTCAAAGACAAATCAACCACTCAAACAATGACAACAACTCTTTAAATAGAAAATGGGTCATTATTTGAGAGGGGGGAATGTGTCATCAAATAATCTTTTAAAATGGTCTTTCAAAATAAGTCACGGAATAAACGGATAAAGTTTTTGATAATGACGGATCACAATTTCAAGGGGAGTTAATTTATATTAACTATAAGAGCTTTAGATGACATTTATTTCAAACTTTAGGGACTTATTTACAATTTAAGACTCAGTTGATTCTCACGGGATATAGTTAAGCTTATCAATTCTTCGAACACGATCTCTAGTATATTTGTGTACTATGTTTTGCTGATTCTGAGGTATCGAAACCAGCAAGGGGGAAGAAATAGATATACAAGAAAGATAATGAGTACACGTGATATAATGCAAACCCTATTCTTATTTTAGGTCATTCCGGAAAGACAAATGTCATAACCGCAGAGAAAATCAGTGTTTAACTTGTTACTTTTTGGTGTACTATTTCAACTACATGGAGGAAGAGATATCTTGTGATTTTAAGTATGCATCATTTAAGATACCAGGGGGAAGTGTTGTCAGAATATTTATTCTAGTGTGGGGAGATTAGTTATTGATTGAATTAATGCTTTCTTTAACAGTTAATCACTAAGCTTATTTTTTAAAAGGGAGTAGAATTAGTTAACAAAAGAGGTACACATAGGTTTTGATAAGTATGATGATTCCTTAAGTTAGTTAGTATTCTACAGAAAGAAATGAGTACATTTGGGACTTAGTTGACTTAGGTGTTTTCATTTCGGCTACATAGAGGGAATAATTGTGACATCCGAGACTTAGTTGACTTTAGTGTTTCAATTTATATCATCGCTATCGTGTAAGGAGAAATACGGACATCCGGGACTTAATTGACTTTGGTGTTATGGTTTTGAAATAATTATGTACTTTGTATATTTGGGCTTTTTACATCAAGACTGCTTAAGGCGGCTTGCAAGAAAGTTTAGATTCTACTCAAGAAAGGATTGCTGATTTAGGGGGAAGCTAAGACAACTTCTTAAGAGAGACTATGGGGAAGACCTACGGATGCTACAAAAAACCATATGATTCTATCATATGATGTTCTCATCATTCAGGTCAAACCTCATACATAATAATCTTGTGAATATATAAATGTATAGTGTAGACTTAAACATAGGGTTATATAGTGTTTGAGTACGAACTTTTAAGAATTTCTTAGTAAATTCATAAAAATTCAAATTAACGTACTCAAACACCATATAATACCCTCATAATTTGAGGGGGAGCATTAAAAATGTTCTTAATACGGCTTGTTAATAATTGGACATTCTTTCCCCGAAAGCAATTATATTTGAATCAATTGATATCCAAAATGTCAAGAGATTTAATATTTTTGATAAGGGGAGAAAATGTGAGTAAAATATAGGGCTAATAATGTGATTTTTAAGATCTCAAGTGTATGCTTTCCCATATATGTGCTAAACTCTTTCGATTAATCGATGCACATGTGAAGGGGGAGCAAATGGTTACGTGATTGGCAGAAATGTGGAAGTATCAAAGAACGACCATTTATATTACTGTATTGGAGTTATAAGGTGGTTAACTTTAGGTATTCATTCCCATGATTCAGCCAGAACCGGAGGGATCTACCCAGGGATATTCCACTAGATAGTGTAGTAGTCCTTAGGTATGAAAAAAGGAGTAAAAGTGAGAATAAGGGAAAAGTGATGACTGAGATGGAGCTAGTACTGTACTAGTTATGAAGTCTCGGTAAGCGCTGAAGGAGTTGAAGAATTAAAAAGAAAAGTTAAGATAGAGGGTGAAAAGAAAGAAGCCCTCCTTACGCTTAGGCAGAAACCGGGTCAATACATCTGCTATCAAGAATCACAAAAGATGATTGCTGACATTGAAGACTGACATCATGGACCCAGTGATGCAATGCACAACCCTCCCTAGCCACTCATAATCTCTTAAAAGATTTCTGTTTCATTTCTCAAAGAGATTACACGCATTTCTATCAACTTTCTCACTCCGAGTTAGTTGGTATTGAATAGGTGGGAGTCTACTCCAGCCTCCGATCACTAAAACTAAAGTGCACTATTGAGTCTAGAGCCAAAAGAGATCATCCATAAATCTCATTAAGACACTTGTCAAAATTATGCTTGCTATCTCACACAATGTGAATAACGAGATATATATAAAGAGTCCTATGCGTTATCCTTGTGATTTTGCTAGAACATCAGAGTGATACTCAAGTAATCATAGTGAAGATGGAAATCCTGCTTGAGCCAACATCAAACAAGCTCATGGTAGGTGACTTGTGCGATTCTATATGAATCAAACTTGTGACAACTGGAAAGAAATGATGGTGCGATTCTACAAGAATCAAACTTGTTCCAGTATATGAATTGACGATTGATGATGAATTTTTGAAATGATTAACACTCTTGATGTGTCACAAAACCACTTTAGCAAGTAACACGTCGATTGATTTTCAAATTGATTTTTCTATTCAATCGGTGAGACAGTAACTCACTGGTTCACTCTTATCGTGTTGTCTGCTTTGAGACGTTCCGGTAATGAGAACATGTTGAGTTTGATGAATCTAATACATATGTGTTAGAAAGATTAGATACTTCAGCTGGAAATCTTGCCAAGGAGATTCTTCTTAAATTGAATCTACCTGATCATAGGTCTATCCTCACGGATTTGAATGTTACTCCAACCAAACATGGGCGAATGACAAAGCCATATTCGTCCCCCTACTTTGTTGCTAACTGTTTTAATGCAAGATACTAAAAGATAGAGGTGAAGGTACCTGGTTCCAGCTGACTCACATATTCATAGCCGCATGCTCATACTCAACCGACATTTATAAAGATACCATGAAAGCTCAAGTACATGTTTAAGACTTCCGCTACTCTGATACCGTACGTCTTTCTTGAAGTGACGAAGTATTAAAGTCAAAGAATTTCAAAGAATTTTTCATCATTCTGATACCGAATGTCTTTCTCAAAGTGACAAAGTGTTATAGTTAAAGAATTTCAAGAAAGATGACTTATTCAAGCTTTCAAGACCAAGAAACAACAACAGTATGAGCATGTCGGTCCAAAAGTCACAAGTTCACAAGATGGCGAAAAGAGATTATGCTTGGTTGATGATCTCAAGATGCTCAAGATCACATAGTCACATACAAGTCCAGATAAAGGAACAAGCTTAAGCCTAAAGTCTATGATCACTATGCCATATTCATAAGAAAAGGAAAAAGAAAAGAAGTCTGCGAGCATAAGAACAAAGACCTTCATAGTATGCTAGGTTTAAGTTTTTTCTAAAATGGAGTGACCTCCCTTAGGGGGAGATTGTTAGGAATACGAAAATCCTAGGAAAGTATCGATCACTTCATAGATAACTGTCGTTAGCTCATTAAGTATTATTTGGAAACTTACATAGTTAGTTAGCTAAAGGCCCATGGATAAACCCATGCAAGCCCAAGCCCACGATCCACATGTAAGTATTTATACACCTCTCCATGCCTTGGAGAGGTGGTTAGTTGTTCATTATTTCACACACATTATGCAAGTTTTCTTTCATGTTTCTTTCTCTCTCTCTAAAATGTTCATCCAACCACTCTCTCTCTCTAAAACCACATCTCTTTCCCTCTTCCTGTATGTTATTTGATTGTTCTTCACACACGTTAATACGGAAAAAATAATATTAATATATTAAATGTAATATATTAATTAGTGATTAAGTATAAGGACCGTTATGTAAATACAGAGAAAAGGAAAGTGTGAGAAATCTCCTCTATTTCCTTATCCGATCGGTTTCCTAATTCCAAAAGGAGGTGGAATAGCTTAACTTGCAAGCCAAGTTTTATGTGCCTATATAATGAATCATAAATTCATTATTTAGTTACACATTCACAAAGCTAGAAAATTATCCCTAATTTTCCTCTCTTCTTTCTCATTTGATCAATCGATGAATAAACCCACAAAGGGTTTCGGGTTTTGTTTATTTAGGTCGATCGAGCTATAAAACCACAAAGGGTTTCGGGTTTTGTTGATTGTCAAAAATCAAGAGATCGTTTGCTTAATCACTACTAGTACTAGCATACATTATTGTTTGATACGAACGTATTGTGTGTGTCGGTATGGAGGGGTCGTACTTTTGATCCTAATGGGTTTCACATGGTATTTATATTATACACACGCATATATTCAAGACGGTGTATTCATTAATTGCTAAAAGGTACACGTTCTTGATCCCTTTGTAAATTACATATTCTATACGTGTTTATGTTTTCCGTTGCGTACTCGTGATACATTAAAGGTTAAGTAGTTGTAAAAACCCAATAGTGACATCACGAGCCATCGTATAGATTTGTAATTAAAAAAAGAAAATTTGGACAAAATTAGGGTTCTTGGTCAATTTTTTAAGCCCTTTAGCCGGTTTTTGTTATAAAGATTCGATCTTTATTAAAAATAAAATTAATTAGACGAAACCCTAGATTGTATGTAATTTTATATGTTAAATTCGATAGTTTAATTTGTTAATTGATCGTGTTTAATCAAAAATTAATTGTTAATTTGATTATCTGTGATAAACACATGCAAGTTTATCATGGATTGATATATGATATATATGGTTGATTAATTGTTAATTAGATACATGCAAATTTGATGATTAGTAAAAAAATTATACATAAAAGTTGAAGTTTTTAGTTTTTTCGGATTGTTTGACACATTGTTACTAAAAAAATTCATAAAATGTTCATAGTAAGTCGAAAAAATTTGAAATTTTTGTGGTAGATTCGTGACTCAGTAAGCTACAACTTTTTAGTTCACTGCTAAGGCTGGAGAAGAACCTAGCTATGTCCTGACGGGGCCTAAAGTCGACTGAAATTTTATATATGCTTTTATATGCTATATGGTATATATTTATATTTGGCTTACGCAATCGATTATGTCGATAAATGTGGCTGGATTCATTGGAAGAAGGAGCCTTATATGAATATATACATAGTTTAATTATTAGATAATTATAATCATCATAAATATTTGCATGTCTTAATTGTTAAATGTTTAAATAAATGTTATGTGTATTAGTTTTATTTATATTGTTTTATTTTAAATTTTGACTTGTGAGAAAACAAAAGGGTTTTTCGAAAAATAAATATAAACATGACTAATAATTATAAAATAAGATTTATTATGGACTATTAATTGAAGTCTTATGTGTCAATTTGGGTTCGGCTTACATCCGATAATCATGGCCTTCGGGTTTCCCACGACGAGACTTGTAATTTAATAGTTTATAATGTGTTTTTAAATTACTATCATCCCTCCCGTCTAGCCGTGTCATTTGTGCTTGTTTATACCTCCTGTGTTTTCCCATCTCTCTTTTCCTAAAAATTTTCGTCTCTGTGAGAAACAAAAGGGAATTTTCAGAAAAATAATTTATAAAACATGACTATTAATTATGAATTAGTGTTTTATGGGACTATTAATTGAAGTCTTATTGTGTCAATTTCGGGTTCGGCTTACATCAGGATAATCTTGGCATGCTTGGTTTCCCACGATAGAGACCTGTCAATTGAATAGTTCCATAATATCTTTTTAAAATTAAAAGATTTACTTTTTTAATCAAATGAGGGATTTTGCCAAAAAGTACTATTTGGTTGCACAAAGATAAGGTTCGGGAGACTCATTGCACTTAAGCCTTTTAATACCTTTAATTATTTAATAATATATATAAATTTATAATTAAATAGGATAATATCAATAAATAGTAGTATAGTATTACCGGAAGTAATCGGATTCTCAATTCGTTATCCACAAAGTTTAACAACCGGACCTGGGGTCGTTCTTACCCGACGAGGCGGTGAATTTGAAATCGAGAGATCGGTTTGGGAATTATGCTTGTATAATAAAGATTATCGATTTGGTTTATCTATTTCTACATAAATTAAAATGCAAAAATCAAGTAATGGAAAACTAAAACGGAAAGCAGTTTAAGTTTAAAACCTAAATAGGAATGTTTAAAAAGCGGCTTAAAAACCGAAACACATGTAATAGTTTAATTCCTAAATTGGTTTTGTAACTGTTATTAAACCTAAGTGACATAAAATAACCCTAAGTGACTAAAAAGTAAGATCAAAGAAAACTAGACCAAAAACGAAGGTGATTTAAGCTTAAAAACACGAAAAACGTGAATGGGATTTAATCTCGTTCTTTAAAAACGAAATTCTAAAATATTAACCCTACGGATGCAAATTTATTTTTCTTACGTCCTAAATGATTAAAGAAATTTTTAAAAATAAGAATTATATTTTTTGACTTTTATTTTATTTATTATGATTTAAAAACGATTTTAATCTAAATTAAATATTAAAAATACTAAACTATTTTATAAAAAATCTAAAAAACTACTGAAAGTAGCTTGAACAAAGCTTAACCTAAGAAAATTAAGTTGTGTAAAATAGCTTATCGCAATAAGCTGTTAAAAAGCAAAAACAGCTTATAAGCTTATTGGGCCTAAAAGACTATAAAGAATAAATAAGAAAGCACATAACCAGATGGCCCTACTGGTGTCAAAGGTTAGTGTGTGTTTGCTTGGGACGAGTGGGTGTAAAGGGGGAGGTCATGGGTTCGACCCCCATGCCTCACCCTTTTTATAAAATATTTTTTTTAACTTTTTGCAAAAAATTAAAGAGGACATGAAAATAAGCATTTTTGCTAACTATGACTTTTACTGAAAACTTATAAATAAGCCAGAATAAGCAGTAAAAAAACAGGCAGAATGCTAAATAACACTTAGGGATAATAAAACTAAATTTTTGGCTTTTTTAATGACTAATTAGCAAAATGGAAAGACAAATAAGCAAAAACAGATTATGAGCAATAACTAATAAGAATTTATGAGCAAAAATTAGCAAAGAAGTCTAGCTAAAAAAACAGGAAAAGAGCTAATGAATTCAACAGTACTAACTTAATAGTTAGTACTGCCTTTGAAAATTTTAAGACTGCTAAAGCAATTATAGAACTAATAAGCATATTTTAAAGGGAAATAGCAAATGTAGATACATAACTACAACCAATAAGCATATAGGAACATAAATAAGCAAATAAGATAGACATGTAAGTACTAAAAAGGCAAATAAGCAAATAGCTAAACACTGCTGGCCAAACAGCCCCCACAAGGCACCTTTGGGCTTATTTTTAAGCCTCTAGAATGATCCTTATGGCTTAAGGGCTTATATGCCCTTAAAGCTTGGCTTATAAGCTACAAGAATCTGAAAAGAAAAAGGATTTTGAAAATAAGCTATGCTATGAAAAAGGCAAAAGAAAAAAAAACTTTTACACTCAGCTCCTACTGAGTTTCTTTGGTTTTCTTAAAAGACAAAGGCATTTTACAGACAAGTTTTAAGCTAGAAAAATAAGTCCAAAGTATAAAACAAGCTGAAAGAGATAAATACTAACAACTAATGAGCTTATATTAGAAAATTCAAATCTTAAAACTATAGAGAGCTTATTTAATTAGCTGCTGAATTTTACTCTAAAAAGGCTTGAACAAAGAATGATAGAAGTAAACCAAATGCAGAATACAAAAGGGAACTAAAACTCTACTTTCCCTACTGCATTATACTCTAAATGGAAGTAAAACAATAACTTTGAAAAGACGTTTAACCAAAAATCAAATACAAAACATTTGAAAGGAATTCAAATCCACAGGTTTATAACACTTATAGAAAATGACTTAAAACAACTTTTTAACTTAAGAAACTTAGAACAAATTGATTAAATCTAAACAACTGAACTAGGCAAAGCTGATTTAAAGACCCATAATGGTTTAACAACCATTTTGACCCATTTTTAGTCCTTGACCCAAACACCCCTTTAAGTAGCACTTTGTCATTTTTAAACTCATAACAACTGATTTAAGCAAGGACTTATGATAACTAGATAACAACCAAACAAAATAAGCATAAAAATGCTAAATGCAACATATTTTAAGCAATGGAATAAGCTGGAACCAATTAAGCAGTTTGAAGCAATATTAAGTAGTTTTAAAGTAAATCTATACTAAAGGACATATAAGATAAAACTTAAGCATAAAATTCATTTAATAAGACACATTAAGACAGAATAAGCATCAAATAAGCACTATTAAGCAACTAATAAGCTAAAAGGACAAATAAGCTAAAAATGAAAAAGTATGTGTACCTTTATCCTTTGCTTAAACAAGGACACAAATTACCCTAATAAGCTCTAAATCCTACCCTTGCTTATAAATAAGCAATTCTAAATACCCATAAGCTCATCCTTAGTTAGCTTATCTTCCAAAAGCTTATCATCAAACTTCTTGATTCCATGAAACTATAACATTCAAAAACTTTTGCAAAAACTTAAAACTGAAATTTTTATTAAACATAAAAAGGTTACAATGCTTTGAAATGTTAAAATGACAGAAAACAAAAGTGACATAAAAGTAAATACAGAAATTTAAACCCTAAAATCTAACAGGAGAAATGGACAACAATCCACTCTCATTTATAGGCTAAGGGCCTTGAGGTCTTGCGCTAGTTGTGTTTGTTGTGTGAGGGCTTCAAATCTTTAATCCAAGCCGTCTATTTCTGCTTTCTCTCCAAGCAAACCATCTGAGCCCTCCATCTATAGCCACGTCACATCTTTAATTGATTAGGTCTCGGATTGCCACGCTGTAATTCCCTTGTCAGGCTGTCATAGGGTTTTCTAGAAGCTTGGGTGAGTGGGTTTTACCCGGGTGTTAATGGTGGGATGAGGTTTAGTTACCCTGGTGTGTTTTTTACAGGTTTTGGCGGTGAAAAATGGAAGAAATGATCAACGGTAATTTAGCTTTGTTTAACTGAGTGTAAGTTTGAGTTTTTGACAATTCTGGCCCCTAAACTTGTATAATGGTTTTGCAAATAGAAGTCCATGTGGGATAATAAATGTGGGGGTTTGCCAAGTTTGGTCCCTCAATGTTATAAGAGTGTTTGCAAGGTTAGTCCCTAATGGGACTAACGACAGTTAAGTTGAAGGGGTTATAAGGCTAACACAGTTAAGTGTCAAATGGGTTTTAATTTTGGGCTTTTTATATAGTTATTGGGCCGGTTATGAATAAAATGGATTTTGGGCCCATTTAGTCTTCATAATGTATAAATGGGATGACCCGGCCCATTAGATGGGTACGGGTGGACCCATTTAACATTTCTTTGGTTACGGCTTTGGCTTTGACTGTTAACTTCTCGGGTTTGACTTTGACTTTGACTTGATTGACTTTTTGGATGACTTTGACTTTTGGCTTTTGCTTCACGCTTTTCGTTCTCGTGCTCGGTTTTATCGATTTGGCTTTGTTTTTGTCCTTTATTGAATATTCGGTACCTGCATAGTACAAACATAAAAACAAGCATATATATGGCATTTTATGTGCGTTTTAGGGTCGATTTATTAGGTAAAAGGTATGTGTATTTAAGTACATACCAAAATCCCCCATACTAAGATATTGTCGTGTCCTCGCGCAATGCTATAAGTAAGCACTTAGGAAAACTAAGAATCTCGATCCCCTCGACTGATTACCTCAAAAAGTAGCTAAGTGTTCATCGAGGGAAATTAAAGAATCAATAGCTTCGAAAAGCCCCCCGTTTTTACCATTCTTAAAGATATACACTTATTTCTACTAATATTTTTGTATTTTTCCTATTTTCTCATTTTCAATTTTTTTTAGCAACTAAAACTAACATATAGGGGTGGCAATTTCTGACCCGACACGAAACCCGACCTGAAACTGACACGAAAATTAACAGGTTTGGGTTGAGTCTAAATAGATTCGGGTCGATTTTTGGTCAACCCATCTAACCCGTTTATTAAACAGGTCAGGTTCGGGTTAAGAATAAATTAATCGGGTCGACCCGACAACCCGTTTAACCTATTTAACCCGTCAACCCAAGTATAAATACGGGTTAAATGGGTCAGGTTTGGGTTATGTTTAAATAGGTTAGGCTTGACATAACTGACCCGATTATTTAAATGGGTCAGGTTTGGGTTGGGGTTTTCTGACCCGCCAACCTGTTAACCTGAACCCGCCAACCCGAACCCGACCCAAATTG
Source organism: Tanacetum coccineum (assembly GCA_026074375.1). Lineage (NCBI taxonomy): Eukaryota > Viridiplantae > Streptophyta > Magnoliopsida > Asterales > Asteraceae > Tanacetum > Tanacetum coccineum. The sequence goes on from BQNB010030945.1 coordinate 29,613, forward strand.
CCACCCCTACTAACATATTTAACTTTCGTTATTTTCATAATCGTTAGGGATCATAGAACAAGATGCAGTTCGATCCGAGAATGCCCCAAAAAGGATAAATTCATCGTCCCCGACTTTTCACTCGCTCCAAACCAAGCTTAAAACGAAATCACCGTTAAATATAAGCTAAGATGCCAACACTACTCATATTTGTAACTTGTGAACTTTTCACTCCCGATAATTATTATATATTAGGTGAATATGCTATTTTGAATTTCAACCATGGATCAACGTTTTGCAAAAAAAAAATTATGCTTCACGTTTCACCCGAGAATAATGAGTTTGAAGGCGAGATCATCCCATGTAGCGACTTTCGTCTCGGCACATCCCAACCTTGCGGCTAAGTGACCAGGTTTTTGACACCCCACAGAGACTAGTATCGGGACTCACGGACCTTTGGTTTCAAAAACTCTTAGGCTTCCCGTTTACACATAGCTTATTTAGAAACTTAAAATGAATTAGTCAAAGTTCAAAAGCATATTTAAATTTAACAAAAAGAGATCTTACATTTATTAATTCACACTTAATATTAAACATAACCATGATGCAATTGTAACCCTCGACCTTTTAGAAGGCTGCAACATCGGTTGTGAGCCGGCAAGATGCAGCAAACTTTTATCAGTCTCGGATTTTTATTCTTACTATGGGCTTTCTTTATAAGGCTGTAACATTGGTTGTGAGCCGGCAAAATACAGCAAACTTTTGTCAGTCCACAGTTTATATTTATTATATTTTTTCATTTTTCATCATTTTTTGTATTTTTTTTATAATATATAGAGAAGACTTCTTTTTGAAAAATTCAAGTATAAATTTGAACTAAGACTAAAATTTTTGCTATACACTACATAAAAATTGTTGATTTAAGTTTAATCTCCAAAAATAGCACGTATATTAATTCGGTTAGAAGCTTATGGGAGAAAAGGCGACAAATTACATACATGAGCTCTTAAGATTTCTAACTAATCCTTGTTTAGCATCCAACTCATATTTAACACTATCATTTTTCGTTCTTCGCGAATTTTCGCGAACGCTTAGCCTAAACGTTAAGGAACAAGCTAGAGCTCAACACGCTCGATCGGGTCAAAATTTATTCTTATTCTACCCAGCAGGAAAGTCAAAATTGTGACAAAACACTTATTTTATTTTTGAAAAATTTTAAATTTTTTCATTTTTTTGAAATTTTGGTGGTAAAAACGGGATTACGTGAAAACAACGACTGCAGGCACAATCAAATCAAAGATCCCCCCATACTAGAATTAAACATTGTCCTCAATGTTTTTAGAAGGGTCTCTACGCAAATCCTAAGCCGTTTATTAAGTATACTTAAAGATAAACGTTAGTCGATAAGATTTGGATATTGGATTCCCAAATGAAGCTGAGGATATGAAACTCGAGTGATCGAAGGACAAAACCGCGAGCACCAGAGGCTTCAAAAATCTGGGCAATCATGGACAATCATCACAAAAACACAAGCAAACAAGGATGGAAAAGGCGAGCCTCCTCACAACAACAAAAACACTTATTAGCAAATAGAAAGAAGATAGAATGGATAAGCATGGGTTGCCTCCTACGAAGCGCTTATTTTTGTTAACTGAGTCTTGAGCCTGACTCGACCCCGAATTCATTGGTCCATAGGGGAGCAAGTGGAAGATAAAATCTCCATCGGACTTTCATTCAAGTGGTTTGGATAAACATTGAATTTCATGAAAGTTCCACTCCGATGAGATACACCCGGCATAAAAGAATGATAAACGGAGATGCCGGGGTCAAAAATGATATCTTCATTCCCACAAGAGAGAAGATATAGAGGAGTAACGGGATACGTGAGAAAAGGAAGAAAGATCCATATAACATATGCCAAGAGAGGAGATTGGTCATCCTCGAATGGGGGATCCTCATATGGTAGAAATTCTCATATGTTTTAGGAAGTAACGAACGTCTCACGAATCCCGAAGTCAACAATACTAGTCAACTCACCCGGATTGGGCTCACTCTTAAAATAGAAAAAGAAACAATCATACTCCGTGGAGATTTTGATGTGAGCGAGTTAAACGTGCGAACTCCTCATGATAAAAAAGTCACTCCTATCTGGCAGGTAGGAAATGAATCGATCAAAGATCAAAGTGATTGAACGAATCATTATTGAGGAATAAGAAAATTTAGACGTATGGAGTAGTGGTTACTGCCACTACTCTTCTCTTAATATCGATCGTCTAAGATAGAAAGCTTCTAATCGGAAAGAGAGAGATAAATATGAATAAGAAGTGGGGTAATGCCACTTCTTAATCTCTTCCAGATTAAAGCAAAAAGTTTTAGTTTCGGGTAAAGAATTATCAACGGTGTTAGTCTCCTCCAAGAAAAGGTTAAGAGATGTGGAGGAAGACTTGGTCACAAAATCGGAAGATGGAGTTGGGATTATCTTTTAATGAATCGTCTTAGCAATAAGAGATGACATTCAAACAGTGTTTCTCATGAAAAGAATATCGTCTTTGATTGTTAGAAGAATATCAGTATCAATCCCTCCAACTTCCGGGACAACAATCTCCACCACATCTGAGCTAACGATCTCAACATCGGGAGGTGATGCGTCGACATAATCGATATCCTCATCGTAGGGAGAATCGTCATCACTCGAAGTAGAATCATCGCTAAAATCGACGACAATCTCAGAGTGTTCTTTGAAAGCTTCAAAAGGGGTAGGATCGTTACAAAGGGGGGAGGCACATTACACATACTGTCGCGGAATACCCTCGGACTCACTTGGGTTTGGACAAGGGTTCTCGACATAGACTTTAGTACATTCGTCAATCTGTCTATCGGAATAGCGTCTAGTATTGCTCTACATCTATTGTTGAGAGAGTCAACGGGCTCCTCAGTTGATAAAACGGGTGTGATTGCAATGGTATAGTCCTCGTCATCATCATAGCAAATGGGAATCTTCCAATATCGATCTTTAGCCGCTTGATCTTCCGTAATTCGCCTATCTTCTTCCTTCTTTTGCATATATTGACCAACCATATCACATATGGATGTCATTTGCTTCATGATCTTATTTTGAGAATTTAGAAGCTCATTTTGAGCATTGAAATTCACGGTATATTGCGGGGGTTGAAATTGGTCAAAGCCGAAAGAATTAGAATCATAGCAAGAATTTTGCTCATTGAGTAATAGTCTCGTCTGGTTGACATTGAAAAGTCTCATGAGGACCCCCGCAATTTTCACAACAAAGATATTGTTGTTGAAAATCATGAAAATCTTGCGGGAAATTAAAGTCTTGATTGTAACACGGTTCCGGATAGATAAACGGAACTTGAGTGTATAAGATATGACTATAGTAACGAGCACGCCGTACCACTGCAAAATTCACAAGTTAACTTAGGAGGTGTGGAGGTGGGTTGAAAATCGTTTAGGTGAAATCATCAACAAAGTTGAGGTTTTTGAAACGTAAGGTATTGAATTTTATTTTTTCGGAATAGCACGTCGGATCTATACTTGGCAAAGTTGTGGGAGCTCAGCAGCTCTTCATGGTTTGATTGCATGGTCCGGATTGAGAAATCGGAGCTTTCGGGGGGACAATTTTAAACAATTTGAGCACATTGCACCAAGACATACAAGTGCAGCGTTGACAAAAGATTCCTCTAACGAATCCACACTCGTAACAGCAATTGTGGTTAATTTGTGGAGGACTTTGCGAGGAATTTTCACCGGGGGTCTTGTTTGACAACGAATGGCTCTCGAGGAGCATTAACAACGTTGGTATCGTCATCGGATGACTCGTAAGTGTTTAGAAGGTCTTGGTAAATTCCATTTTCATGACAAATTGTAAACCAAACTTCCTTTAATTTCTTTCGCCATAGAGCACATCCTTAACAATTTGGACCTTCAACCGGGTTTCCATACTTCACACAATCCTGAGGGGGTCGTTGAGACGAGTCGGGTGTTTTAGGAACAAGAATCTTGTCTTCAAGACCCCCTTTAGAACAACAATAGTCTGAAGTGTACAAAAGCTCACAGTACGAGCATGCTTTAATCGCAATAATTGATTTTAAAAGGGGATTGTAACGTATATCGAATGACGCATAAGATATAAATTATATAGAGGGTTTTGAGATAAAGATTTAAATGGATAAGATGATAGGTTTAGAAGAAAAAGAAGATTATTTTTGGGTTTTTAAGCTTTTTAAACAACATCTTTTATTAACGGACAAAATGAGATAAGAAAACTTAAACCAATTAATCTCGGTAACTCTTTAAAGAGAAAAACGCACAAAGGAGCGGAGGAGTAGGAAAGCGCGAAGCTATTAAAAACCTTTCTCCTTTAGGGTCGTAGTTCCTTGGAACAACCCGCCTTATACCCCTCTTAGAGTTTGTTTATCTTTCAAAGGTGAACCGTACCTCGTAAGTGACACAAAAGGTAAGTTTTTGATCTTTTGTTCGGGAACTTATTATGATAATGCTTTAGTGGAAAGCATTATATTGATGATGAATTTTTTTATCTTTATTTAGGACAATGTTTTTATTTTTTTATTTTTTTTCTTGTTTTTATATACTAATAAAAGAAAATGAAAAATATTTTTGTATTTTTATATTTTCATAAAGAAAATAACTTCACAATGAAGGGTCTTCAAGGCACAACAAACTTCAACTCGATAATCGTCTCACGGCCTGCCCGGCAGCGGCGCCAAAAATTGACAACTATAAATTCAACCCTCTACTATATATTAAATATATAATATAATATATAATAAGAATCAAAAATACCAATCAAAATCAATTGTAGTAAACCGGAAGTATGATTCTCGGGTCGTTAAGTCCCAAGGAGGCGTGAATTTGAAAATCGAGAATCGGTTTGGGAATTATGCTTGAATAATCAAAGATTTGAATTGGTTATCTATTTCTACAAATAAAATGCAAAAACAAGTAAAGAAACCCTAAAACGAAAGCAATTTAAGTTAAAACCTAAAACGGAAACGTAAAAACGAGACTTAAAAAAAACTAAATTACCAAAATTAAATCCTAAATTGATTTTTTAAGTTTTAATTAACCTTAAGTGACTAAAAAGTAAGAACAAAGAAAACTAGACCAAAAACGAATGTGATTTAAACTTAAAAACACGAAAAATGAAAACGGAATTGAAACCCGTTCTTTAAAAAACAAAATTCTACAAATTTAACCCTACGGAAGAAAATTTATTTTTCCTAGGTCCTAAATGATAAAAGAAAATTTTGAAAAAAAGAATTTTATTTTTTTGACTTTTATTTTATTTAATATGATTTAAAAACAGTTTTAATGAAAATTAATTATTAAAAATAGTAAAAAAATTATGAAAAAATATTAAAAAGTAGCTCAAACTATGGCTGAATCTATGAAAAATAAAATGGTGAACCCAGCTTATTAAATAAGCTACGAAATAAGCTAAATAAGCTGGATAAGCAAAATGACTAAAATGTGGTTAATAACTAAATTTTGTAAACTAGAATTGAAAAAGACCATAGGGCAGTTGGTTTGTGTGTGCGTGTGTGATGTGCTATAAAGGTTGAGTGGGTAGAGGTCAGGGGTTCGAGCCTTGCTCACCCCTGACTTCCCTACTCCTTTTTTTTCTTTTTGAAAAACTTTAAAAACAAAGTTATAAATAAGCTTAAAACTAACAACTTTAAAACTTGAGATTATTTTTGAAAAGATATAATAAGCTCAAAAAATGAGCTTCAACTTGGTGACAGAATGCTAAATTACTATGTGATTTAAAAGCTAAACTTTTTAGCTTTTTGGGACTAAAAAGCACAATGTAAAGGAAATAAGCTAAGACAAACCTAAAGCTAATACCTAATAAGCACAACTGATTAAAAATAAGCAAAGAAACTAAGCTGAAAGGGACTGAAAAATCATTAAGACAGTTAACTTAAAAGAAATAAAATGGATTCATACACAATTTTCAAGCAAAAATGTAAGACCTAATAAGCAATTGGAAAAGGAAAATAAGCAAAAATAGCTCAACACCTATACCTAATAAGCAAGAATAAACTAAAATAAGCAAGTGAACAAGGCAGAAAAGCAGTAATAAGCAAATAAGCACAAATGGCAAAAAGAGATAACAAACAGCCATAAGGGGCACTTTTGGGCTTAAAAATAAGCAACAAAAAGGAACCTTATGGCCATAAGGCTTATATGTGCTTAAAGGTTGTCCTAAGAGCTACAATAATCAGCATTCAAAAAGGAGTTTGAAAATACTCAAAGCATTGAAATAGGCAAAAGAAAAGGGCTTTCACACTCAGCTGCTACTGAGTATTTTCTTTTGGTTTTCTTAAAAGACAAATTGGCATATGCAGGCCAAATTTTAAGCTAGAATAAGATTATAAAAGCACAAAATAAGTTGAAACAGAAGAAGCTTGACCACCAAAGAGCTTATGTTTTGAAAATTCAGAACTTAAAACCAAAGAGAGCTTACTAAATTTGACTGCTAAATTTTTGGCTTTTAAAAGACAAGAAAAATGTATGACAGAAGCATACAAAATGCATAATATAATTGAAAACTTAAAGACTACTTACCCTACTGCATTCTTAACCAAAACCTATCATAAAAACAACTACTACAATGCAATTAACATAGATCTAACCCTAAGAGCTTATAAAAACAGTTTGAGTTCAAAGATTCAATCAATGAATACCTACAGCCTTAAAAGTGAATTTTAAAACTTAACAACCTTACAAAACAGAATAAATTACTTTAAAAGATCTTGACAAACTTAGCTTGGTAACCCAAACTAATAAAAACAAAGAATTGACCCATTTTGAACCTTAATCCAAACACCCCTTTAAGTCTAAAAAACAAATTTAAGCTAAAATCAGATTATAATAGGCTTCAAGCTAAATGTCACAAGTAAAATTAAGACAAAATAAGCATAACTAAAACATAAATAAGCACAATAAGCAAGGATTAAGCAAAATGTAACTAATAAGCAGTTTAAAATTTTATAAAAAGGAAAATGGAAATACCTGCATCCAAAGCTAAATGGCTAAACCTATAATCACTCAAGGCCATCCTATAGCTTACCATAAGCTCTACAAACCCAAATAAGCCATCCAAAATTGGTTATTCATCCAATAAGCTGATAACCCAAATAATTTCTTAATGAAACAGTAACTTTGCTAACACTTTCTTTGAGAAACTTTAAATGAATAAAACAGGTTGAAATAGCTTATTAGAGCTTAATGAATTGGCTTGTGGACATAAATTAGCTTGAGTAAATAAAACTTAAAAAGCAGAATTTTGAGGTTACTTAAAAACTTAAATCTTGCATTAATAAAAAGAGTACAAAGCTGGAATTAGAAAGACAATAATTTAAAGATAAGTACATAGAAAAAATAAAGACATTTTAAAAGAAAATTAACTAAAAACTACACTCCTTCTTTTACAAAGAAAATAAGCCTATTTATATCTGAATGACTTCTTTGCTTTGTGCTAGTTCTATTTTCTGTGTGAGGAGAGTCAAGAATTAATCCAAGCCATCCATCTTTAGTGGTGCCCAAGCCTTTGATCCAAGCCATTGATTGTTTGTCGTTTTTGGTTGGCCAATGGTATACTTGCGGATTGCCAGCGTGGCAATCACCCATGTGGGGTGTGTGGTGAGGGAAAATGACATTTTTGGAGGGTAGTAGCAGGGGTGAGTGTTTTGGGAAGATGATGAATAGTGACAAAAAGTAGTGGCGGGAAAACAGGTTACTCTGTTTTAACTTGTTGCAGGGTGAAAGTTTGGTGAATTGGCAAGAAAAACCCTTCATTGTTATATGTTACATTGCAGGTTAAGTCCTTGTGGTGTTTAAGCAATTTTAGGGTTTGGAGGCAATTTTAAGTCCCAAGGGGTATGTTTATTGCAGTTTATATGTACCCTTAAAGGACTTCACTGAGTTAAATGGTTAAAAGTTATGGCCTAACTCCCCGTTATAGGTGTGTTTGGGCCTGGTTTATTGCAGTTTGGGCCTTGTGGGTTAATAAGGGTTGGGCTTTTGTTTTAAATTAAGTTTATTAGGTAACTACTGACTGGCCCACTAGAGGTACGTGGCTTACTTTTTGGCATTAGGTTATCGAGTTCGGTTTACGATGCTCTTTATCCGATGCCCACTTGGACTCGAGGTTGAGACTTTAACTTGATTTGACCCTGCTGACCTTTTTGACTTTAGCTTTGAAATTGACTTTCTTCATGCAGCTTGGTCCGTTCTCGTGCTTGGTTTTGTCGTTTGTGGCTTTGTTTTTGTCCTTTTCTTGGATATTCGTTTCCTGCACAATACAAATGCAAAACATACAAATACAATGAATTTTTGGTACGTTTTTGTCAATTAAGTCCATTTTTAATGGAAAATGGTATGTGTAATTAAGCACATACCAGAGTCTCTCATCAAACGAGCCACGCCAAATAAACTTGAATCCAAATCTATCAAGTGCATTTTCATAGGATACCCAAAGGAAACGATGGGTTACTATTTCTACTACCTAATTGCGAACAAAATATTTGTTGCTCGGTATGCTGTGTTTTTTGAGAGCAATCTCATATCACAAGAAGTAAGTGGGAGCACTATAGACTTTAATGAAATTCAAAGGCAAGATGCACAACCTTCTGAGAATACTAGCTAACATCAAACTAAGGCCGAACATGATGATGCCGATCCTCAAACTGATGTTAATCTCATTCGTAGATCTGCAAGGATACCTCAAGCACTTGAATGAGATGATTTTTATGTTGATGTTGAGGAACATGAGTTAGGAGATGATGGTGAAACCTCTAACTATCGAGTTTCATTATCAGATCCTGAATCCAAAAAAATGGCTTGAAGCTATGAATGCGGAAATGCAATCTATGAAAGACAACCAAGTCTGAAACTTGGTTGATCTTTCTCCTAACTGTAAGACTGTTGGGAGTAAATGGCTCTTCAAGAAGAAGACTGATATGGATGGCAATATACACACCTATAAAGCTCATCTTGTAGCAAAAGTTTTCACTCAAACCTACGGATAAAGAAACCCCTGTTGCAGACATAAGCTATTAGGATTCTTACAGCCATAGCAGCGTATTATGACTATGATATTTGGCAATTGGATGTCAAGACCGCGTTCTTGGATGGTCACCTAAACAAAGACGTTATATGGCGCAACCTGAGGGGGTTTGTGAATCCTAAGCATCCTAGACGAGTATGCAAGCTTCAAAGATCCATTTATCGACTTAAGCAAGCTTCTAGGAGCTAGAACAAGAGATTTGATAAGGAGATCAAAAAGTATGGTTTCACTCTAAATCCCGATGAGCCATGCGTATATAAGAGAGCTAGTGGTAGTATCATCATTTTCCTAATCTTATGTCGATGACATATTACTCATGGGAAACAACATTCCAATGCTACAAGATGTAAAATCCTATCTTGGATGTTTTGCCATGAATGACTTAGGTGAGGCGGCATACATTCTTGGAATCAAGATCTATTGAGATAGATCAAGGCGGCTAATCTTAAGTCAAAATGCATACATTGATAAAATCTTGAAACGATTCAAGATGGATGCTTCCAAACGTGGAACTAGTCAAATGCAACCCAATGTAGACTGGAGTAAGACTCAAGGACCCTCCACATCGGCAGAGGTGATACGAATGAAAGGAGTACCTTATGCTTCGGTTATAGGTTCTATGATGTACGCAGTGAGCTGAACTAGACCTGATGTAGCGTTCTCTTAGAACCTAATGAGTAGATACCAACAGATGCCAGGTGAAAGTCACTGGACTACTGTAAAGAACATACTAAAGTATCTTAGAAATACTAAAGACATGTTTCTTGTTTATGGTGGTGATTCCACAACTAAGCTTAGTGTTACTTGCTACACTGACGCTAGTTGGGAGACTTATCGGGAAGACCTTCGATCTCAGATGGGGTATGTCTTCATGATGAACAGAGGCGTTGTTGTTTGGAAAAGTTCTAAGCAAAGCACTACTGCAATGTCTTCTATGGAAGCTGAATACATAGCTGCTTTTGAAGCTGCAATGGAAGCAATTTGGATACGTAATGTAACGCCCCGACCCTAAAGGGTAGAAGTATTACAAATATGGTGTGACATCAAAGGCATACATAATCATAACACAAGCATAAACAGCGGAAGTCTTAAATAAATAACCAAAAGAAAATAAGTCAACATGACTTAAGGTACATAAGTTCTCAAAAGATAGACATATCCAAATGAAATAACCGAAATAACGAACGTCTCAAAAAGAAACAAATCATATATCAAATCTAAGATCTCTAGGGTAAGTCCACACTCAGCACTCATAGCCCAAAAGCAAACCCCAGCTCCTAGCTTAGATACCTGCCGCAGGAAAAGAAAAGGCGGCTGAGCTTACAAAGCCAGTGAACAGATATATAATCGAATACGAAAGATAACGGAAATCAAAGGATATGATACAAAGGTACAAAGGATATCACAATACATGATCAAAGGGATACAAATATAAGATTTAGTTTATAATGAACACTAAAATCACGAGAGGAAATAAAAGCTTTGACAGTCCAGGGAAAGATAATTTTACCATAAGCTTAGTGAGGTTGTCTACAATTTGGATATTTGGTTGAGCGTAAAGAAAGTCTAACTTGTTGGAATTAAAGAAAATTCCAAATTTTGATTTAATAAATAAGAATATACATAGATTTAGGATCAATGGCTTAGAAGGAAATATTGCAGTGACTAATTTGTATTTATAGTTACATAGTTACATTTATGAAAAATAAGGCATTAGGCCACATAATGATGTAAAACCTCCACACCAATCATTATGTCTCAATATCAAATAGAAAGGTTAGAAAGTTCTCTCTCTAAACACACACACAATTACACCTTACATTTTACACACACAAGTCATCAATCAAGATCTTATTTGCCTTAATAAGTGGTATCAAGAGCCAATTATTGCGATTAGTGCTTATTTTAAGTGTTTGATTGTGATAGAGATCGATAAGACTCCTTTATTTCGATCTTATTAGGTGCTATAAGCTACTCACTGCTTTTTTTTAATGTTTAGTTGTGAATCAAGAGTATGTGTCGCCAGAAAATAAGTTGATTTGGTCAGTCTGTCGACTACTACCCATATTGTATCATGCCCACTCTTTGACCTAGGTAACTTTATAATAAAATTCATAGTGATATTATCCCATTTACACTCGGGTATTTCTGGTTGTTGTAATAAACCCGAAGGCCTTTGATGCTCAGCCTTCACTTTCAAATAAGTTAAACATTTGATAACATACGTAGCGATATCCCTCTTCATACCCGGCCACCAATACATATCTCGAAGATCATGGTACATCTTATCCGCTCCTGGATGTACAAAGTACCTAGTCTTATAAGCTTCATCCATGATTATGGTTCTTACATCTCCCACTAACGGAACCCATATATGGTCCATAAAGTACAAGCTCTCATCTTCTTTCCTTTCCATTTGTTGTTCTAGTCTGTGTAATCTTTCTGTTGGTGCGTTTTTTTCCTTGAACGCCTCACTCTAGGCTATCAATATCATTCTTTTAACTCTGGACTGAATGGTCATAGCTATTTCTCATACACGTCTAGGTTTTACTCGCTCTTTTCTACTTAAGGCATCATCTACTACATTAGCCTTACCTTGAATTTAGGGAATTAGGTGTGTAATTTTAGAATAAAAAGAGGGTACAAACCCTAGTTCGTTTAGCAGCTGTAGGAGGCGATTTTAGGGCCTAAAAACCCTATTATACCTCTTTCAATTCATGTTTTAATCAAGTAAGGTTTACTTAATCATTCAATATGTCTATGTGTTGTTTGATTTATTGTTAAATCTATTATTGTGTTTATTTATGATTGTATGAAACCTAGAATGTAGATCTTAGTGGTGTTGCTTCTTGTGATGGATGTGCACGTTAGGTCTTAGAAAACCAGCTTTTGTCTCTATCGCTGTTGATATGTCTAGGGAAACGTGATTGTGTAGAAAGGATACCATCAGGTAACAGTCTTCATACTACCTTGCCCCCTAATATGGTTGATCTACTTTTAATATATTTTACATGCACTTAGTGTACTCCTAGGGGCCGTGTAACAGTCTTTATACTACCTTACGCATGCGTTGCTCTAGCGGCATACTAAGTAGACGGCGGGTTCATGTAATTCGTTCATGATTTAGGAAATAGTTACACAGATCATCACAAGGGTGACAAGACAACAACACTAGGATAAGCAATCTAGGGAGTAATACATGATTAAATAAACACAGTCTATTATCTTATTGTTATCACCAAAATAGTTTAGAATTATATTTAGTTTAATAGCTAAAACCAACCAATCTCTCTAATATATGATTTACTTGCTTTCTACAAAATACAAAAACACAAAAATAATCTTCTCTCAACTCTTAGAATTCTGTTAGACCGTGATTAAGCCTTCCCAACCTATTCCTCGAGTGAACGATAACAACCCCCCTGAGTCTTGCCTATACTACTACTATAACGATAGAGTTCTCTGCCTATGGAGTTTAAAACACATTGTTGATAAATATGTAACTTCACAAGTACAAAAGATGTGTTTCTTGTTTGATAATGGTATATGCTAATGTGCATATTATACTAAACTATGTTGAAACTATAAAAGTGCTTTATATTGAACAATGTGAAAGCCATAAAAGTGCTTATATAAATTTGATTGGAGAAACAAAAGCATAAATGTGATGATGTATTAGTTTTACCATATTATTCGACTTTAACATAAAGTCAAATGCAATTGAAGCACATGTGGTCATAAACTAGTTGTTTATGTGTGTCAAGGTTTCGCATTAAGTAAAGTGCGGTTGAAGCACAAAAGTGGTCATAAACAATAAGTTTATGTTGCAAGATTATTATATTATGTGACATGACCGGTTGGACCATCACGAGTCAATGATGATGCGAAATATATAGAAGAACAATACGTTTCTTCAAAGATAAATTTGATTGTTCTCGATGGAAGTTTTCATCTATCACCACCAAATTATAGTAACGACTTTCTCCTATAAAGTTTTGAAAAGAATATACAAGGGATGTATGCAGGCATATACATCCGCCACATGGATCATTTTGAGTTTCAAAATCGATGCATCGTCAAAATGATCTTCAAATACGCAACTTAAAGTTAGCATGATTAGTGGCTCAACTAATAATATGCGAGCATTGTTTTCCAGATTACTGTATATTATTGAGAATGGTGGTGAATGCTTCCAAGTTATGGTCGATTATTGGAATACGTGTTCAACTTAAAAGTAGCCGATGTTTATACACGAATTGCTTTTGTTAAAATATTTATAAAATGTCTTCAATTGATTGTAAAACCAATAATTATGAGAACAAATTTATAAGTTTTGTGGGGAATTTGTTTTTAAAAGATAGAACATAAATTCGTATCATGCCAACAATCTATAATGAATCCTCCCCATTAGAGTGGTTCTGGCCACAAACCATATAATACCCATATGAGATATTGTAATTGTGAAATATAGAGTAAGTCCACCACAAAGCACAAAATGGGATGTTGAAAATAATAATTCATTCAAGGGGAGAATGAGCAGCGATATATTTGGAATGAATTATAATAGAAATGTTGATCCTCACACTAAAGAATATGAATTTGATGTTTAAGGGACAATTTATATTTCAAATCTAGCAATTGCCAAACATATTTAGCGACCTGAATATAGTGACTAGATCATATATATATACTACTAATGCTCCAATTACAATGTTTTCCCTAGCAGTAAAACCAATGATTGGTAGTGAGTTTATGACATGCATGCAACATGATAGACCAATTAATTCCAAATAAAAAGACCTCAAATTAATAAATACAATGGAGAAAGAATATCACGAAGTTCGAATCAAGGTAATAAAGACCCCATAATAGTCTCCTAAAGAGACACTAGACATGGAAAACTATGAGATCTCAATAAATATACAAGATATAATATAATGTCTAGTAAAGTGTGGAATCGAAAGTAATGAATCGACGTCGATAGTAGCGCTATAATCATGGTGATGGACATGGAAGCATACCTGCAGGAAGTGCAGATGTATAAACGAGTGGCTAAAAGATGTAAAGACGCAAAGAACTAATGAAATATTAAAGTCTCCTATGATGAGACATGGTTAATGGGATTTGATGCCAGTACTTGTGAATGTGTAAGATTATTGGATATGCATTAGTCTTAATGAGAAAGCGAAAATAAAGTATTGAAAATTTTATATTTATGGCACAACTGATGGCACGGAATATTTTTGCAAAGATATGGAAATGATCATAACGAGACATGTTCTCAAGTGGTGGATCCAATAATGTATTTAATATTTTGTGAGTCTGGAAATGTGACAAATAATTGATATGCGTCTAAAAGATATATGAATAGAGCTCATGTAATGTTGAGATTTAATTATAGCATATAAAATGCATGAAGCATGTTAGTGTATTTTAATACTTAAAGCTTATGAGAAAAATTCTCGAGAGCAATATGCAATCAAATTGAATACTCCTTGTATGGGTTAAAATAATCTGGATGCATGTGGTATAATTGCCTTAGTATGTTGATGACTTAAACATAACTAGAACTCATAGGGAGCTTCTAAAGGCGATTGAATGAGTAAAGAAAGAGTTCGAGATGAAAGATCTCGGAAAAACAAAGTTTTCCCTTGGATTGCAAATTGAACATCTTAATGATGTAATTCTAGTCCATCAAGAAGCATACACGAGAAAGGTTTTAGATTGATAAATCACATTTACTCAGCACTCCGATGGTGGTGAGGTCACTTGATGTAGAAAAAGACCATTTTCGTCCTCTAAAATGACGAAGATATTCTTGGTCCTGAAGTGCCTTATTTAAGTTCCATTGCATCATTGACGTTTCTCACTAGTCATATACGACCAAATATTTCATTTTCTTTAAACTTATTAACAAGATATAGTTCATGTCCTACGAGGAGGCATTAGAATGGATCAAACAAATATTTCAATATCTTCAAGGTACGAAAGACAGAGGCTTATATTTTACTAACTCATTCAAAACAAATTTAGTTGGCTATGCAAATGTAGGATATAGGTCTGACCCTTATATTGGTCGATTTAAAATTGGTTATGTATTCACACATGGCGCACCTGCAATTTCATGGTGTTTCGTAAGGCAAACAATCGCAGCAACTTCATCTTATCATGCAGAAACTTTGGCAACCCTTGAAGCAAGCCAAAAAATGTGTTCGGTTATGATATGTTATACTACATACATGTGAATCTTGTGGTGTTTATGTTGGAAATGAGGGACCGTCAATTTTACATGAAGGTAATGTGGCATGCATTGCTCAACTGAAGGATGGGTTTATTAAATGTGACGAAACCAAGCACATTTCACCGAAGTTCTTTTTTACTCATGACTTGAAAAAGAATGGCGATATTATTGTTCAAAAGATTCGTTCAAGCGACAATCTAGCATATTTATTTACCAAGGCACTTCATACCCCAACATTCAAGAAATTTCTATATGGCATTGGAATACGACGATTCAACGAGCTCAAGTGAAGTTATCACGAGGGAGGAAATACGCACCGCACTCTTTTACCCTTAGCTATGGTTTTCTCCTACTGGGTTTTTTCCTAGCAAGGTTTTTAATGAGGCGGTATCTAAATCATATTTTGAATGATGTACAATCAAGGGGGAATGTTATGAATAAATATTTATTATAATGATTGTACACATTAATATACCTAACTAGTAACACCCATCTTAATGATTAGTCTTGTAACATACAATATAGTATTTAATGTCATTCATGTTGAGGTCTCTATAAATAGAGGCACCTAATGTAATGTGAGGCACACCAATAATAAGTTCTATCTTCTTCTTCTTCTTCCTCCATACTCTTGTTTATTGTTCTTATTGTGCTACTAGGCCCGTTGTTCTACAACAAATAATAATAATAATAATGATAAAGTGTAATAAGTGTTCATGTTTTTTCTGTTTAATACATTATATATGTCAGATCTTATTAGCTTTAATCATTTCTAAAAACCGATCTTTAAGATTGAAAAGTTCACCAAGTCTTTTCGATCATCGACCCATGAAGGTATCTGGTAAAATGTTGGCCTCTTCTGAGTCACGCAAGGAAATGTACAGTTTTGAACACCTTGTGTCAAAATAAAAAGACAACAAAAGATCACCGTGTATAATGTTTTTATACGTCACAAGTCAAGTTCCACAAGAAAAAATCACACGACACTACTTTTTCGTAATCCCCATGAAAAGTTTTAAAACAAACTAAGTTAGTTGTCACAAAATTGTGATGAAATGAACATTTTTACAAACCATAATACACATACGATGTTTTCGCACTTCACTATCAAAATTTGAGAAGCGTACAATCACTAATTTGTCACATATTTATGAAGATGAAACTATTAATTCAATTAATGTTGTAGTTAACATTTAGTTTTATTTAAAAAAATATGCGATGTTACATATCATATTTGCATTATGTATCATATGAAAAGGTAAAGAGTGAGAGAGAAAGCTAGAGAAGAAAGTTTTCCAGTTTTCCAATTTTCATTTAAAGAGAGAATGAAAGGGAAGGAAAGAATTACAAGAATGGCAAAACTAAACTATGTAAGGTTCATTTTACCGGGGTGTCGTCCCTTTTACCCAAAAAATCTATGTAAGGTTTCCTTCTCAGTTTATACTACTCTTCTAATCTACTTAATGAAGTGGCAATTTGGTCAATTTAAGTATTGTTGACCAAATTCTCTTATTAGACTATAAATAAATACTAAAACTACTTTTTAATACAAGATCAATTCTTTATGAACAATAAACACTTTTTATAATCTTAAAAATCTCCCCCTAAGGGTTGATTATTCTTAACGCGCCATTGATTGTAGAATTGGTCTTCCATTCACAAACGACTCGCATATTATCATTTGCCATCGGTGCTTTAGACGATTTTTTATTTCTTTTTCATATGCTTTCATGATCTTGAGGTCTAAGTCACCAAGCAATGGAGTCTTCATCTTGAACTGTGTCTCAAAAATCTTTAACTTAACTTCCTTCAACACCTTCTCTAGAGTCACATCACAAAACTTTAATATATCAACCAAGTCCATAACCCTTTTCTCCTCTTTGTTGTTTAAGTAAATCAAACCAATAGAATAAGGGTTATATTCTTCAATACCAGGAAAATTCAATGTTGGAGCAGTGAGGTTGATCTTTATGTGATAAATTTCTATACCAAGCTGAAAGTCATGCACTCTTTCCCAGATCACACAATTTTTGATAAATTTAAGTAAAAAATTCAACAACTTATTCTTACGGTAGTTGACTTTGTTGTTCAGGCACAAATAGTACATATCTTCAATATCATTCTTGTTGAGTTACTTGAAGTCTGCATCAAAAAAGCTGTCTGGTTTGTCTCTTTTCATAATAATTTCTTCCATAAAATCAAGCCCATATTGTTTATCAGAAGTAACTCTGACAATTTCAGTAATCTTGTGATGAAAGTGATCATCCTTGATTACTTGTATATCATGTAGTAGATTGGGTTGCATATAAGTGATTACATTTGATCACTTGTATGTCATAGAGTAGATTCGGTTCTATATTGTAATTCTTGTGTATATGTGTAGATCCGGATAGTGTATAAATCTGGAAGTAGTGTTTGTGTGTTAGTTAATATTTTATGCCTCAAAATACATTGGTGAAGTGGTAGATTGGTTCTAGCTAAGATTAGGACTCGACATTTAGCTTAATGTCATAAAATAATGTAAGTGACGTGGTTTATGTGTATATGCCATAAAACACAAGGTTTGTTATGTTGGGCCACAAAACATAACGGGTTTGGTTGTACCCGAAGAAGGACTCGACATCTAGCTTAGTGTTAGAAAATAATGTAAGCAACGTTATAAGGTTTTCTCTACCGAAATAGTCGAGCAATTAATCTATAAATAAGTGTGTAAGTTACACATGAACAAGACCTAAACCTTCTCATTATAACTTGTGATTGATTGCATGTAATGAATGAGTGATTGACTCATTGTGTTTCCTTTTTGACTCAGCTCTTCAATAAAAATATTATCTCTTATTTCTTTATAGTTGGTTCCAACCATTTGTTATAGACTAATTCACTAATTATAAAAGTTTATAACCAAGTTTATGAAATGACCCTAACGTAATTAGTTTTAAAGGAATTGCAATAGCTAAGTTATGAAAACATGGCTTCATTTTTTAGAAATGC
Organism: Tanacetum coccineum; assembly: GCA_026074375.1. Classification (NCBI taxonomy): domain Eukaryota; kingdom Viridiplantae; phylum Streptophyta; class Magnoliopsida; order Asterales; family Asteraceae; genus Tanacetum; species Tanacetum coccineum. The sequence goes on from BQNB010030945.1 coordinate 47,933, forward strand.
AACAATTTCATATAAACCGCAAAAAGAACAACAATACAAAGGGAAGGCATCCCACCCCACTTAAACAAGAAAAATTAAACACCCTACAAAACAAAACAAAAAATACGCAAGGGCCAAAATGACCTGAACCAAACCAAACACCCTACACTAACTGTCACATAAAGATACCAAAGAAACAAAACAAAACCATTTCAAGCCAAAAGCTATCTCATGCCTAAAAGCACAAGAAGGACTAACTGATACAAGCCAAAAAAGAAATCTTGACTTATCTTGAGACTTCTACTTGCAGCATATAAGGACATAAACCTGAGCAAAAGTAAGTTAAACAAACTCAATATTTAGACCTGAAAGATCAGATCAAATACACTCTACTAGCCTACTAAGATAAATGAGTATAAATAAACAACAAGAAGGACAAGAAGGAGCAACAGATGTCAGAGATACAGAATCACAAACATCACACTGAGCACTTAGAATCCTCCCTGTCATTATAGAGCCAAATACTGATCTGATCCATTATTGATGCAGAAATCTAATAAGCAACTAAACACGAGTCATAAATTTGATAGAAGTTACTATAAATGATTTTTAAGCGAGTCTCTTAGCCATTGTTGCCAATCTAACTCTTTATATTTCTTCGATCTTCTCGCAATCTATTCAAAACTTTTAATTGGATATCTTGAAGAATTTTATTTGTACTTGATACCTTATTACCGAACACGCGTGAATTTCTTTCTTTCCAAATGTAGTACCCGATAGACCAAATAACCACTTGCCAAACACGAGAGAAATAGTTGGGAACATTAAGGTTTCTATTAGATGAGAAGAATTCATCAATAGTAAAAGCGTTAACACTTCTAACCTTCCACCAATCGAAAATCTTGTCCCACACACTCATAGCTAAATCACAAGTGATCAAGCTATGAGCACCCGTTTCCACAATATTATTACAACATGGACAAAGAACCGAGTCCAAATCAATACCTCTTTTATCAAGCTCCACACGAACCGGAAGTCTTCTTCTTAGCGCTCTCCATACAAAAATGTTAACTTTCTTTGGCACCAACTTGTTCCAAGGCGTTTCTTGATCTCTATTATCCGAAAGTATAATCTTCTCCTCGATCAATCTTGAAAGCTCTTTGACGGTAAACTTGCCATCTTCATCAAGCGACCATCTCCATCGATCCCTACAATTATTTGAAACCACCACATGTTGCAAAGCACCTAAAAGATCCTCCAACTCCTTACAAACTCTACCCCTAATGTCCCTTACCCAATCCCATTCCCAAACCCACCTACTATCATCCCAAAACCCTCTATCCATTACGTTAACCTCCTTAATCCTATCTAAATGATATAACCTAGGAAATCTATCACAAAGCCTCCGATTGTCCACCCATCAATCTACCCAAAACCTAATATCCCTCCCATCCCCCATAACCCCAACACAAGAAGACGTAAAATCTACCCCTAACCCGTCAATATCCTCTCCAATCTAAACAATATCACCCCACACCCCACCCCACCCCCACCACCGCCCTACCCCTTGCCCTAACATCCCCCAATCCCATGCAAGCCTCATGAATACTCTTGACCACTCTAACCCATAGACTTCCCATCCTTCCTAAACCTTCACCACCATTTACCTAGTAAAGCCAAGTTTTTAGCTCGAAGCGACCCAATATTAAGCCCCCTTTCCCAAGCGAAGATAAGACCGTACCCCATTTAACCCAAGAAAGTTTATTCTCGTCCCCCGACCCACCCCAAAAGAATTTTTTCTAATACTCTCAAGCTTTTTTAAAACACTCAAAGGTATGCAGAACATTGAAAAATAATACAATGGCAAGCTACCAAGAACCGATTTAACCAAAGTTAAACGACCCCCGAACGACATCGTTTTAGATTTCTAATCGGCCAACCTATTTTTGAATTTTTCCACCACGGGAGTCCAAGCCTTAACCCGCCTCACGTTCTCCCCGATCGGAAGACCCAAATATGTAAACAAAAACTCTCCAATATAACACCCCATCCATCTTGATATCCGTCAAATCACCTTCACTCACTCCAATGCCATATATCTTACTTTTGTTATATTTAACCCTTAACCCGGAAACTTCTTCAAAACATTTGAGAATACACATAAGAGATTTAGTGTTTTCTTTACTCCAATCTCCGAAAAAAATAGTATCATCCGCGTATTGCAAATGAGACACCGTGACATTATTGGCACCCACTGTCATGCCTCTAAAAATGCCTTTCTCCACCGCTTCGTTAACAATAGCATTAAGGCCCACCATCGCCAAGATAAATAGAAAAGGCTATAAGGGATCACCTTGTCTGACACCCCTCTCTAGCCCAAACTCTTCTGAGGGTGAACCATTTACTAGAATAGACATAGACGAAGATCTAAGACAAGAATCCACCCATTTGCACCATTTATCCTCGAACCTCATTTTCTTCATGATATCTCTTAAAAATCTCCAATTGAGGCTATCATACGCCTTCTCAAAGTCAACCTTAAAAATTAAGCTCCTTCTTTTCTTTTTCCTTAAGTACTCCATAGTCTTGTTAGCTATTAATACCCCGTAAAGAATAAATCTCCCTTTTATAAACGCATTTTGAACTTCACCCACTACAATCCCCACCACTCGTTTAACTCTCTCCGCTAACATTTTCACAATAATTTTATATTAACATCCGATCAGGCTAACCGAGCAAAAGTTACCAAGCCCAATAGGATCCGTTACCTTAGGAATAATGGTGACAAAAGAGACATTACAGCCTCTTGAAATTATCATATTATCCCAAAACCACCCAATCGCTCAAAGTAAATCCAGTTTAATGATCTCTCACACTTTTGGAATGAATTTAAATTTAAAACTGTAACATTTCTCATTTTCAGGTTATTTACAACTTTAATAAATTCTGTTATTTATTTTTAGAGTTTTACGCGTTCGCTTTTAATTATTATCTTATAGTTAAATCGCGTAAACTAAAAATCAACGATCAATGTAAACGGACACCAAACAAATTAAAGTTTACATCAAGCAAGTGTTATATGATTATTAGGAGTATAATTTATAACTTTTCATAATTTATTTTTGTTGGTTACGTAAAGCGCTTACGTTTCGCAATAAATTACATTCGGTCGTACCCGGAAGCACCTTTACCTATCTACACTCAAACAAATACCCACATTTATACCCAATACTCAAAATTTATTTATTTTTCTCACTTATATCTCTCTAAAACCGGACATGGGCTTTTACACTTGAAATAAATCATTTAATCTATTCTACTTTTCTTTTTACAACTTGTAAACCTTACACCTTTGTACCTTGGACCCAACTCCCTAAAGATTGGCTTGTCAATGTACCCTAAACCCCCTCTTTTGCCGCACCCTCCTCCTAGGGAGGAGGAGAGCTCTTACACTCTTGTACCTTTACCATTTGCTCCCATGGTTTCAATTTAAGGTTGTTTCATGGTTTCCTAAGTGTTATATAAAGCAAGCCCTAGTCCCATAATACTCTTACACTTTCATACAAGAAAAACCAAAGCACAAAACCCTCTCTTTGAGCTCAAAACCCACGGCACACTATTAACTTTTAGGGTTTCATTTTAATTTTGCAACCAAGGTATTCCAAGCATTCAAGTATTCATTCTAAGGGTACCTAAGACTGCTCAAGGTGTTGGGAAGCTTGGATTCGGGTTTAACAAGAAATTATCAAGAAAACATATTTAGGGTTTTCTTGATTAGGGTTTTGAT